>VMDR010007172.1:0-41818 GCA_007922815.1 Macrotus californicus | reverse complement strand
TTTCTGTCTATGTGTTTTATTAATTGTTAATAGAGGGCTATTGCAATTTTTGAATAGGATTGTGGATTTGTCTCTTTCTCCTTGTGTTTAGGACTGTTATATCCTTTTGATGAATTGACTTCTTTATCATTGTAAAGCAATTTTATCTTCCTTAATATTCTTTATTCTATAATCTACTTTTCCTGATATTAATATGCAGCTTTCTCTTCACTAGTGTTAACATGGTATATATTTTTCCAATCTTTAACTTTTAACCTATTTGTGTCTTTATGTTTAAAGTACATTTCTCAGCTTAGGGAATTTTCCAAGCTCTGGTTGGATGTCCCCTTCCTGTGCCTTGACCTAAAAATGCCTTAGGCAATAATGGGGCTTATTTTGTTTAGTTTCCCATCTCTCAAGAACAGGGCTTGGCCTAGGGTGAGGTGAATGTGGCCCCTACAGTGCAAAATTTTAGATGGTAGTCACTCTCATATATATATAGACATATATATATATATTTCAAAGTGGATTCCTCTTTAAACTTTGGATCCTCTTTAAATTTTTTATCTCATTTTTTTTTAATTGGGTCTAAAGAGAGGGGAAGGAAGGGAAAAAGAGAGGGAGAGAAACATCAATTTGTTGTCTCTCATGTGTGCCCTGACTGGGAATCAAACCAGCAACCTTTCAGTGTGTGGGATGATTCCCAGCCAACTGAGCCACACTGGTCAGGGCTTTTACCTCCCACTTCAGAAGACACTCACTGAGTTTTGCAAAGACAGGGCTAGCACCTTAGAGTAAATGCCTCTTGTAGGTTTGCGCTCTAGGAGCCTTGCTCAGCTCACCCTCCTCTCAGCCCTGTCCTTTATTGCCTGATATCCAGTGCCTTGAAAACCATTTGTAAAAATGTATTTTGTCTGGATTTTTTATTATTTTAACTGGGAGGGTAAATACAGTCTCTACAATTCTATCTTTTCTGGAAGCAGAAGTCTTGACTTATTCTTTATGAGCTTAAAAACAAAATACTGGATATAGAGCTACATGACTAAAATACATATGTTTTCAGGCCTCCTTGCAAAAGAATTTAGCAAAAGATTGATCTTCATTCAACAATCAATGAGGACCTACTCAGGGTGAGCACCTACAATGAGCACCTATAATGAGCACCTACTTAGCCCTGCCATATTCAGGGCTAAGAGCTGGGCTTAAAAATCAAATAAGGCAAGGTAGCTATCTACACATGCTCATAATTGGCTTCCTTATAACTATTAGATTGTCCCTTTCATAACATGCATCACTTGTGACATGGGCCAGGGAAGGCAGAGAGCCAGAGAGAGTCAGACCTAGAACTGAGATCATCTCTGTTAATTTCCATGCCCAGGCTAGTTCAGGGACTCACTTGAGTGACACAGCTTGTCAGTAGTAGATGATTGCTATATAGTTTATTTTGAAGGATATGGAGGAGGGATCCAACCCGAAATACCTTCCGTTACTGCCAGTCACCATGACTAAAATCGCATCATTAGAGACTTAGTCATTGAGGTCAGGGGCCCCTGTTTTATTCATGTTTGCATTTCTTAGTCCTAGCTCAGAGACTGCTACATGGTAATCAATAGATATGAAAGAAAGAAAAGAAAAAGAAAGGGAAGGGAAGGGAAGGGAGGAAGGAAGGAAGGGAGGGAGGGAGGGAGGGAGGAAGGAAGATGTTAAAATGATGAGCATGCCTCTGGGAGGTGACTTAGGTTATCAACAGTTGGGGATGAGTAGACTGAACAGCAGGCCCACAGCTGGGACCCATGATAGGAAGGCAATGTAGTACAGTAAGTTCAAGAGGTCTCTAACTATACTAGACCTTGATCCGAGTTACTTAACCTATCCCAAATTGTTTTCTCATCTGTGTGACAGGAATCTTAATCCTACTTACCTTATGGAAGGATGTCAGGTTTCAGTAGGATGAAGTAGGTTAGGGCCTGGCAAGGCAAATCCCCCAAGGAATGACAGGTATCGTTAGTCTAGTGTCCTGGGAACAGCAGAGAGGAATGAGGTAGGGTCTACGAGATGGTGGAGAGCTTGCAGTCAGCAGGAAGACCGCAGCTGTTCTGCTCACACTGTGCATTTACACAAGCTCAGACATCACCACTGTCACCATCCAAAAGTCCTCCCTGCACTCAGCATTGCACATAGTTGTGCCAGGCAGTGCAGTTAACCACGATGACACAGCCCTGCTCTCTGGGGACTTCCACTCTAGGTGGTTCCCTCTGGGAAAGACAGAATTAAATGTTAAATCTGCTTATGATCAGATGATGGACCATCCACACCATGTAGGGGTGAAGAGAAAGACCATTTCCTGAGTGGGAGGCCAATTAAAGGAGTCAGGGTGGGAGTTCCTTGTTCTGCCCGAGCAGAGTGAGGGGAGCCTGCTCCTCTTTGTCCAGACTGTTCCGCGGGGTCCATTCCTGAGGCCAGAGGCAGTCTTCAGCTCCAAGCCCACAGCTCTTGACACATCTGGTAGGTGGAAGGTGTTCACTGAAATAATAGATGACTTAGGAGTCATGATGTACCTGAGCCAGAGGCCCAGGCTCTAACAGTCAGAGAAGCCCACCTGGTGATACAGCAGTTTTCTGCCTGTCTTCTGACCACGGACCCAGGAGCTATGATTTAGGACTCCACTGTCTCCAGTTTCCCACAAATGCATTACAGTGCACATCTATATTTTTAAATTCAAATGTTATCATGAATTTGAAATGTGACCTAGCCTACTTCTCAAAAATCTTCAGATGGAAAAACACAACGATGCTGAGATTTTCTTTTATCACATTAAGCCAATTTTTCAGACTGTCAGAGTGAAATGTGCCCTTAAAGACAACAGGCCCAGTCTTCCCATTATACAGATAAGGAAACTGAGGCCTAGGCAGGTCACTTGTTCAAGGTCTCTTAGTAGCAGCAGTGTCTAGACTAGAAGCCCAGCTTTTCACGCCTGTCCATAACATCACATTGCAGTGCGTCTTCTGAAACAGCTACTTGTGGAGCTTTAAGAACCTGACTGAGGTGTGTGATTTGTGATTCTGTGTTGGCTGAAGACAGCCTTGGACGTTGCCAAACCAGGCCTGGGAAGTTTGGCACAACAGGAAGTTCCCTGGGACAGGGTGCGATTTCTCTTCCATCCATTGCAGCCCCTGCAGGTCTGTGGCAGAGGCTAAGGTTTGTTGATTGTGAGTGATACAGGAGAGGGTACATCTGAGTGAGGGGAGCCCTCCACCCTGGGCGGTACTGAGAAGTCAGGACAGTGTGGGATTAATGTCAAATACAAGTTAGATGATCTTGCATGTAAATCGCGAATTGGAACAAACTGCTGCATGGCCTTGGTCAAGTCACTCAACCTCGCTGAGCCTCAATAAAACGGAGATAATAATATTATTTCAGACAGATGGGAAAAATAAATGACAAGATGTATGTAGAGACCTTTGCCTGGTGCAGTGTTCTCTCTAAACGGTGGCTGGTCTATCAGGGTCTGTTTTGTTGTTTTTTAAACTTGGGACAAATTATTTTCAGGCTTGCTCTACCCACTTCCTTTCCATTGGGAAATGTCTGCCCCCCTCCCCCCTTCTCTTTTCTCTTTGATGGGCTGGCCGACCTATTAGCGATCTTGGCGCACTTCCCCTTGTCCTGAGCATCTGCTAATTAAGAGGTGGTCGCTAAGAGATGCTGGGGCACACTGGCGAGCCGTTCTCAAATCCCCTGTCATTCTCTCTCAGCCTCACTTCATCCCCAGCACACCCACCTCCCTCTCATCTTTCCTTCTCAGGGTCTGAAAAGAACTGAAGAAACTGACAAACCTGGATGGCTACACCCGACAAGAGAGTGGTCTCTAGACCCCAGAGTCCTGCTCAGGGACTAAAGGGCAGTGGGGCCTGCCCGGGTCCCCGGGACAACTTGGAGTGTAAGGAGAGCCAGGAGCTGGTGCAGGCAGAGCTGGCCATGCTGAGGAAGGCACAGGAGTTCTTCCAGACCTGCGACACAGAGGGCAAGGGCTTCATTGCCAGGAGGGATATGCAGGTAAGAGGGGCCCCAGCTGCCCACCTGGAATGCCAAACCGCCTGGGCCCTCCTGCCTCAGGTTAGCACTTGCCCCACTGGAGGTGATGTCTTTAAGAGAAGAGATGCCATCAGCTCTGCCCTGGAAGGAGGCGTCAATTCAAACTCTCCTGGTTTCCTTTTTTTCTGACTTTTACTTGCTGTCATACTTGAGGGTTATTTCCTCTCTCTACTCAGTAACTCCCCAGGGTTGAGAAGAGAGCAGTAGCAACATAAGGCAGTTAAGTAAGAGATGGTGAAGAACCCTCTGAAACAAAGGTAGATAAGGTACCGACTTGTCACTTCACAACAAAGCTCTGTGCTCTGCCGAAGTCCTTCCTGGGAGGTGCCGTGTGTGTCGGGTGCAGAACCCAGGAGGAAGGCATTTCTGAAGCTCACCTTGTCTGTCCCTCACCCTGAAACCCAGCTACATTTAACCCCATATGTAAGCATTTCCAGAGATATTGCAGGTCCTTGGTGCATGCCATTGCCTAGTGCAGGGCTCAGTAAACTTTGTCTGTAAGGGCCAAAGAATAAATATTTTAGGCTTTATGGGCGGTCTTTATCCTGACTACTCAGCTCTGCACTGCAGCCATGCGCAAAATGTAAATGCATGAGGCTGGCTTTGTTCCAATGAAACTACGGACACAAATTTGAATTTTATATAATTTTCATGCATCGCCAATTATTTTATTCAAGCACTTAAAAGAGTGAAGGCCATTCCTAGTTCACTGGTCATACAGAAATGGAACAGGTCTCATTTATAGCCCAGGGTGTGGTTTGCCTACCCCTGGTCCAGTGTCTTTCCACCCCCAGTGTCAAAAGGTTCTTCCTGGTGTCTCACTTACGTGTCTTACACTGCAGCCGGGATCTCACCCCGGTGTGAGTAAAGACAATGCAGGCTCCACTAGGGCTCTGTGAAAGCATCTCTTTTCCACATCTTGTCAGCACTTGCTCTGTCACGAGCATTTTGGGCAGGAAAGATAGCTGTTGCTGTTAGGAGAAAGACCTAGGATGGCTTTCTTTTTTGAAGGTTTTCTTTTTTGAAGTGTAGGTTTTCAGGACCCACTCAAGTTGGGCAATGAAATGTAGACCTCATCAATATCAGTCCCACCGCCAGTCACATGTGAGAGTCCCAAGGCGTGGAGGCTAAGAAGGAGGCGGTCCTTCTGTCCTGGTGCCAGAGGGTGGTGTTCCCAGGCTTTTCCCAGCACCCTTCTACCATCCAGTAGTTGCACAGATTGAGGGAAAACACCTGGGAAACTGAGCCCACAAGTAGCTCAGGCCACCCTTGTTTTTAGTAATTGACCCCTCAATAAACTTTTGTCACTGAGACTCATCCCCGAAGTGCCACTTCAGGTGGAAGGCCAGCTCTAGTGGGCTTTGTGGAAAGCAGTGACAAGCGTGCCTGCAGACTTCCCTCACAGTCTGTGGCAGTGCCGCCTGGTGGTTACAACGTCAGCGGCATCCTTTATTTTTGTTTGTCCCCTCCAGAGAGAAAGAAAAAGGGGATTCACGTGCCCTTTTGAGTCATTCTGGGTCACAAGCACAGTGCAACTCTCTGTACAGATCCCAGTTAACCTTCACTGAAGCCCACTCCTTAGCAAAGGGAGGGCGAGGCAGGGGGGACCGAAGCTGCCAAGGGTGAGTTGTTAAATTATCCGTATTTGACGTGGCAGGAAGTCAGAGTCATTGAGGCCAGAGGTACCAACTCAGCTACGTCCCCCCTCTGTCTTCCTCCCTCAGTCCTCAGCCCAGGCAGGAGGAAAGGGGATGGACGTCCCACCTGGCGCTTATTTCCGCCAGCTCCTCAGCCGTCTGAGATTTTGGTGTAACTGTGGACAATGAAGCATGTTAAATGTTTCATTTGTTCAGACTAAGAAAGTGCTGTCAAGAGAGAACAAAATGTGTCATTTTAGCACCTCTCTGATGCTTCACAGATCGTGTCTGGAGAAAGACGGGCTGGAAAGGGATGAGTGAACAGTCACCCTCTCATTGTGGACCCTGGGCTGGCTGTGTAGAGTCCACGTGCCCCTCGCTTCTCCTGGGCAGAACCTACGGACAGCTGCCTGCTGCCTGTCACTCCCACGTGCAGCTCCTTTGCAGGGTGGTCACGGTCCCTGTGGTTGGCAGCTGGCTCCTGGCCACCACCACCTTTCTCACCATCAGCTCGTAGCACGTTCTCATGGGAACAGGAGGGAGAAGAGTTCAAAGTGTGTATACACAAAAGTTCAGCCACCGGGAAAGGCCCTTTAAAGCGGGGAATGGCTCCCAAGGGAAAAGAGGCTGTGGGCCACGTGGGACGGAGAGCCGAGGGGCTGGAGGAGGCAGGTAGAGAGGCAGAGTTGGATCAAAGTGTGGAGAGCTCGCCGTTCTTTTGAAAAATACATGGGAGACTTAATTAAGCTCCTCCCCCAGTAGTCTTGTTCTTCGTTCTTCTGATTAGCAAAAGTCCACGGGCAGAGGGTGAGATGGACTTCATGGTCCTCTGAGAGCTGGGGAGACGGCCACAGTGGCCGAGCCCCAGCAGGAGGTGGTCCATCTGCTCCGATGAAGCAGAGAGCAGGAAAGGAAAGGAGCAGGGCAGGAGAAGCCTGTCTCCTTGGAGGTCCCTGGGGTACCTGAGACAGGCTGCCCTCGGCTTGGATCCATGCGCAGACATCCTGCTACAGCCACAGCAGCCAGTGGCCCTGGCTTGTGTGGACAGAGCGTAGGCAGCAGTTTGAGAGTCCTCAGCTCCACCATTGCCCCTCAGACTTCACTCCCTCCTTCCCAAGAAAGCTCTCTGGGTTCCAAGGGGTCACTCCAGGAAGAACTGGGGTACAGATTGCTTTTCAAGGTGAGGTCTATGCAGTCCCCTAGAGCAGCAGTTTCCAACCTTTTTGGCTCCAGGGACCGGTTTCGTGGAAGACAATTTTTCCACAGACTGGGGTGAGGGGGATGGGTTCAGAATGATTCAAGTGCATTACATTCAAACTCACCTCCTGCTGTGTGGCCTGGTTCCTAACAGGCCCAGACTGGTACTGGTCCATGGTCTGGTGCTGCTCTGCGGCCCAGAGGTTGGGGACCCCTGCCCTAGAGAAGCAGAGGGCCCTAGAAGGTTGAGGGTCCAGACTGAGAATCAGCCCTGCCTCACAGGGACAGACAGACATGAAAGGGCCGGGCTGGAGGACAGGAAGGGACTCCTGCAGCTGGGTGAGGGAGACGGAGGACAGGAAGAAAAGTTCTCTCTGAAGAAACCTACAGCCATAAAACCCCCGTTTCCCTGATATTTTAGAGGAGTAAAATGACTACCCACCTCCTAACGCTGCCTAGAGCTCCTGGCTCAGCCAGACTCTTAAGAATCATCTAGGAACTGGCAGACCAGCCAGATCTGGCCCAGCACCTGCTCTTGCAGGTAAAGCCGTGTTGGAACACAGTCTGCTTGCTCAGTTGCACGTTACCCACAGCAGCTTCCCACTCCAGCAGCCGAGTCGAGCAGCTTGTGACAAAGACCTAGTATGTGCTGTCTGACCCTTTACACCAAAAGTTAGCCGACTCCTGATTTGGGTTAACAAGAAGACGTTTAAAGATTTTTTTCTTTTTTTCATAAATTGACCTGAATTTTAAGTTTTAATCCTGAATCTGCAACTTACCAGCAATGTGAGTTTTTATGTCTCAGCACCTTCTGGCCATAGCTTCTCCCCGTGAGTTACCATCGCATCTCCCAGCGCTGGAAGAGAATGCGGGAGCAGATGCAGGGAGAGCACTGAGTCCTGAGACCGGGACCTGAAAACCCCTCCATATGCACGTGTGTGTGTTTGGTGCAGAGTGGGTGGGGGACTTACACACCATGTCTTAACCCAGACTCTTGTGTCCTCCACACTGCGATTTTTAAAATTGTGGTAAAATGTACATAACATAAAATTGGCCGTTTACAACATTTTTAAGTGTATAGTTCAGTGGTGTTCAATATGTTCACTCTCGTGCAGCCATGACCACATCCATCTCCAGAGCCCTTTCACCGTGCAAAATAGAAGCTCTGTGCCCACGGCACACTAACTCCCCATTGTCCCTACCCCCCAGCCTCCGTTCCTGGCAGCCACCATCGTGCTTTCTGGCTGTGAGTTTCAGCACTCTGGGAACCTCATGCGAGTGGGGTGCACAGTGCTTGCCCTCTTGTGACTGCGTGGCTCTCTGAGCAAAATGTCTTCAAGGCTCATCCATACTGGGGCCTGTGTCACAATACCCTTCCCTCTTGTGGCTGAATAATAATAGCCCATTGTGTGTGCACGCCTCGTTTTGTTTTCCCGTTCGCTGGTCGGCCCACACTTGGGTTGCTTCACATCTTTGACTGTGAATGATAGTGCTGTGGACATGGGCATATAAATATTCAAGTTCCTGCTTTCAATTATCTTGCGTATATGCCCAGAAGTGGAATTACTGTAATATACTGTTACATAGTATGGTAATTCTATGTTTAATCTTTTGTGGGACTGCCCTACTGCTTCCCACAGTGGCCACACTGTCAGGCTGTGATTTTAAGTGCAAGTCCTCTGCCCTCCTTCCGAGATAAACAAAGGGCTTTTCTGCTGAAGAAGGCACCTTCTGTTTGTATCTAGCTGTTGCTATCCTTGTTTATGTCCAGTCTGAATGAGTGAGGGCAATTTCGCCTCTTACGGGACATTTGGCAATAGGTACAGGCATTTTTGATTGAAACAACTGGAGAGGAAGGTGCTACAGGCACCTACTAGGTAACATCCAGGAATGTCGCTGAATATCCTATAATGCACATTGCAGCTCCATCCTTACTCCCCTTCCAAAAAAGAATTCTCCGTCCTAAGATGTCAATAATGCAGAGATTGAGACACCCTAGTCTACACCAAGTAATCAGCTGGAACCAAGTACATCAAACCACAAAGCAGAAAAAAGGTAGATCTTTCCTCCCAGACCTCACACTCTCACTCTGGAAGCTCGTCTGTACGACAGGGAGGGGAGTGGTCAGTGCTGGGACAGAGGTCTGACAGGATGCTGTGGAAGCCCCGAAGGAGGGAGACTTTCCTTCTGGCTGTAAAGATGGAGCTCTTCTGGTTTTCTGTGTCATGTGTGTTCCCTTAGACATGTTTAAAGCAGTGCAAACATTTGCTTTAAGGCATGCTGCCGAGCTGGTGACCGGGCAGGCGGAGGGTCTGGCTGCGGTGCAGCAGAAGACAGCATCTCCTGTGGCTCTGGGAGCCGAGCCCGCAGTGCTGCTGCTGCAGGACCGCACCCTGGTCCACACCCTCCGGTTTATTGGACGTTGCCCGGGAATCCGCAGCAGTGCTGGGCAGGAGTCTAGACCAGTGTCCGGAAACAGGACTTCAGGATCCCCTGCTGTCACCCTTAGTCACTCACTTATTCAACAGATATCTAAATACTCCATGCTTGTCAGCACTGGGCTAGATCCTGGGGACACAGTAGTGAGAAAAGTAAAGGGGGCTCCTGTTCTCAGCTTCCAGTCCACGGAAGGAGCAGACTTTCATCAGCAAATCACATCCACCATACAGAAAATAGACTGAGATGAGACTTATGAATGAGAGAAATGGCTTTGGAGAGCCTGCGTTTCCTAACCTGGAGGCCACTGGGCTTACCGAGAAAGTGAGGCTGGAGCTGAGAGGGAAGAGGGGTTCGGGGTCAGCCCGAAGGCAGTGGATGGAGGTCAGTGTTTACAGGAGTCTCAAAGTTCTGAAGAGCTGGTGGGGCCGTGGGCCATGGGAATAGGGCAAGGTAACATCCTCCCACGTCCCTTCTTTCCACACGTGCCCTTCCAGGTGGTGGGAAGTGAATAGGGTCTCTGCAAGGCCAGTGCGTGGTGGTGCTGGCCACACAGACTTTTGGCAGTAGGTGGGCAGGTTTGGAATGGCAAGCAGAAAGGGAGTTAGAGAATGTTACATCAGAGGACCTGAATGGGAAAGGGGGTCTTCATCCCAGCGCTGGTCTCCACTGTGACTTCAGGCAAATGTCAGAGCCTCGCAGGTTTTCCCCACCCGTGAAATGAATGATCTTGTCCATAGATAGCACCCTGGGTACCCAGGGGACAGGACCAGAATACGCTGATTTTACATGGCTCTGCAGGCCCTGAGAAGAGAGATAAATAAAAGATAATTACAGTTATTAAGACTAAAGGATTTTTCAAGTAGGACCAATAAAGACAGGTTACAGAATCTGGTGCGGTGCGGCTTGCAGGGAAGGCTGAAGATGCATTAGTACTAATTTACCAGGATGTGAAGAGCAGGAATTGCCCTGGCCTGGTGGCTCAGTCAGTCAGAGTGTCATCCTGTGCACTTAAAAAAGGGGTTGCTGGTTTGATCCCTGGTTGGGGCACATACCTAGGTTGTGGGTGCAATCCCCAGTTGGGGCGTGTACAGGAGACAGCTGAATCAGTGTTTCTCACATCAATCTCTCTCTCTCTCTCTCTCTCGCTCTCTAAATATCAATACGTACATCCTTGGATGAGGATTAAAAAAAAGAATAGGGATTACTTGGAAGATACAATGTTGCTCTCCCCAAATTCACTGACAACAGAAAGAGGAAACTGGGTTTGAGATGTAGACAGCAAGACTGGGATTAGGTAATGGGAAGGATTTGTGGTGGGAGGTGCTGTTAGATTCGGGAGTAGTGCCTAAGGTGGGGTGCGACATAGCTCTTCCTGGTTCACCCTAACAAGAGAAAAGGTGCCACATGTGGGTGGTTTGGGTAAACGCGAAGCTGAGGATCCCACCAACCCCTGCTGTTTCCTTCCAGCCCGCTCCCAGCTCCAGCACAGTATGAGATGCCACATTCCACACCAGGTCCAGCAGTCCGGGGCTGGGGGTGAGGAGGGAAGAAGGGTATTTCCAAAGAAGGGACTAGAATCTGGGTGGGGCAGGAGCTTGGGTTTTCACCCCACCTCCAACGTGATACCTTTTGTCTCCACGGAGCTAATAGACTTCCGGCTTGCAAAGTTGAGTCCTCACTCCCCGTTCTCTTCCTGTGGCTTTTGCGACAGCTGGTTTACAGATTGTTGTAAGCCAGGGGCTCTGGTTTAGGCTAAAGCAGATGCACTCCTAGGACTTTTGCACACACCCTCACTCCCCTTAAAAAAGCTCATTCATGTTTAAGTCCGTTCTTCTAATGCCTTTCACATCATTCCGCCTTCCCACTTTGCAATGCGTCTTAGTCTCCCTTCGTGCACACACCTGCCAAATTAAATGTTATGGCTTATCAGCTAGCAGATTGCCGTGGGATCAAGCCAAGTATTCTTGCATGTTACGTTACAGGCTTTCACACCTGCCAGTTTTTTGGGGGGCAGGGTCCAGATGAGTGTGTATACCCTCCCTGCCGCCCTGCGTTCATTGTGTTCAGCTGTTAGTCACTTTTATGCCTGCAGGCTATTCTGAGCAGTTGTCCTTTGGTTAACTGGGGGGCAGGGAAGGGTCAACTGGGCTACATAATGAACTCCTGGAGGAGTCCTCATTTGGACACTTAAGTTATTAGAGTATAAGAGGACAGTTGCTTCAACTATGCAAATCAGCCATGGCATGAGGTCACTGCATCAGGCCGAAGGCCAGAGGGTAGCGCCCAAAGCTCAGCCACGTTGCCTCTCCTCCCGTCAGCTGGTCCCTGCCCTTCCCTCCTCGTGTGGTCCTAACCAGCCCAGGACTCAGGTCTGTGTTTATGACCTCCTCATTCATGGTCTTGTCCAGGTTCCTTTTAAAACACAAACACTCGTAGGGGACTGATACCTTCGGCCAGTGGCAGTTAACTTATCAGGAATTAGTTGAGAGCCGGCAGGGAGCAAGTGCGGGGCAGACTGGTGTGATGGGTGCAGGTCGTTTAAAGGGATGAAGGGGGCTTATCTGGTTCCCACTCGGAGCTGAAGGACCAACATGTGTGTCTAGAGAACTTACAAATGTGGTGCTGGGGCCCTGGGACACGAGTGGCCTTCATCAGGGAAGGCTCTGAGAGTGTGACCCTCACCTGCATCTCCGCAGGGGAGGTAGCATGGCAAAGGAAAGTGGGCCCGGGCATAGTGGGAGAAACTGGGCACAAAACCTTGCTCTGCCGCGCACTCACTAAGTGGCATTCGTGGGTCAGGATCTCTCTGTCTCTCTGCCAGGCACTGTGCTGTATTCTTGACCTTTGTTGTATCATTTAACTTGACAGTACCATGTCACATGGGTATTGCCCTATGACAGGATTCAGTCCCACACACTTCCAGGTACAGCCAGCCCATGACAGTTGTGCAGAGCACCGGCCTTGGAGCCAGACCTGGATTTGAGTCCTGGCACTGTCATTTACTGGCTCGGTAGCCTTGGGACAGGTCACTTAACTTCACACTTCATCTATAAAATGGCGATAACAGCGCCCGCCTCCAAGGACTGGCACGACAATTCAGTGCAAATATATGTTTATAAATATAAAATACAGAGAAATATATTGATAAACACATACATATTTATATAGTTGTTTATAACTCACTTAGCAAATTGCCTAGCACATTGGTGGGGACCCAGTCTTGGTCTACATGCTGGCAATGTGGTCTGGAGAAGCTTGCTTCTGGCTCTTGTAGGCCGGGGCCGACCCCAGACGTTTATGGCAGGGGGTCCCAGGCAGTCTTCCATGGTTGTCGGTGTTAACCAGTGTGGTCTGGGTTGCTTTCAGAGGCTCCATAAAGAGCTGCCACTGAGCCTGGAGGAACTGGAAGATGTGTTTGATGCGCTCGATGCTGACAGCAATGGCTTTCTCACTCCAGAGGAGTTCACCACTGGGTTTAGTAAGTTCTGATGGATTCTGGGGCCCTGTTATGTCCACCTAACTCTGCGTAAAGTTCGCCCTTACCCCACCCAGTGCAAGGGTCCTGGTAGCACAAGCTTTCTGCCCTCCTGACGTTTTCAGGCTCTGGATTTCAGGGCTTTTTTTTTTTTCCACAAGTCCTCATTGGCTGCTCACACCACTGCTCTCTCACCACACTGTCACTGCCAAGTTCCCTGCCACCCAGGAATGACAAGAGGAATACAGGGAAGCTCTGGCAGAAGGTCTGGCATAAAAGGGGGAGCTGAGATGAAATTTACAGCCTCTCCTTTCTGCCTTGATTCTAGAGGACAACAAAGTGGGAAGACTGCATGACTCACTCCAACCCGAGTCTGGCTGAGTCTTCCAGGTTGAGGGTGGCAGCTATCAGAGGAATTTCAAGAGGGTTTGAATAGACGGGTCATTCTCAAGGTAACCAGGAGGAAGGAGATCAGAGATCCATGAAGAAGCCAAAAAAATAGCTATGCCATCAAATTAGACTGATCTGATATTGATTAGAACAGATACCGATCAGCTAAATCAACAGGCAAGTCTCACCACACTTCTGGCTCAGACCAGGGGCCATATAGTTTCCTGTGAAGTGCTGGATGCCTTTCCTGACTTCAGGAGCTTGTAATTGACTGAGGAGGGAGGACAAGACAGACTGATGTCCTTCTAGGCCGTATGAGAATGGAAAAAGTGCACTGGAAAGTACAGTAACTTGGGAGTGTGAAGTGCAATGATGCTGGTGGAAGGGACAACTAGGTGATAACATGGAATGTAGACGGTCAGGGTGCTGGGATGCAATGGAGAGAAAGGCCTTGTTGTTTAGAGAAGAAATCGATGAAGAGATATGTTTTAAACCAGGCTTTAAAGGATTAAGAACCACCAAGGTGCCAGAGAACCTGTCATGCATTCTGCCTTTCCCAGGTTCTGGCATCTCTGGCAGAATCCCTTACAAGTAGGGAAGATGCAAAATCCAGAACACGATATCCAAGGATCTTTGCTGTAGGGGCTTTCCCCTTTTCTCCTCTCAGATGAACCTCAGATGGGTCCTGGCGACTGAGAAAGCGAAGGCCTTCCTGGGTGAGTATTGCCTGATTCAGATCCTTGTGCCGTGCAACCCCCAGGTCACTTCTTCTTCAGCCAGAACCAACCAAGTCGGGAAGATGCAGGCGAATGGGTAGCCCAACTCCAGGAAGAGAAGGTGTATCAGTCCAGAGCAGAAGAGGATCTGGGTGACATGGATGAAGAGGAGGAAGCCCGGTTCCAGATGCTGATGGACAAACTTGGAGCCCAAAACGTTTTGGAAGAGTAAGTGATGACAGTGCTTTTGGGGATGGAGCCCAGCCTAGGAGCAACCTCTTCATCCATCCATCCAAAGATTCGTGTGTGTTCAGCCCTGAGTTCCAGGCCCCAGGCACTGTGCTGACAGCTATGAGACTTGCTCCATACAGCCTGCCCTTTGCAATGACCTGTCTGTGTGTCATGTCGAGGGGCTCTGTCTCCGTCTGTGCTTGTCCCACTTTTTTCACAGGAATCACTCTATCTCCCTACTCTCCCACTCTCTTCATTTCCTGAAGTTCATCATCAATACAATCTGTGGCTCAGTGAGGAGAGCTCACCCATTAGAGAGCTGTTCCAGGACTGGAGGGTTTTTCAGTGTGTTTTGCCTAAGGTTTCACCATCAGCTTATCAGCATGGCCCCCTCCATGGGAGCCAACCAGGGCCTCTGGGGCTGCAGTGCCTCCAAGCCACCCCACCATGGCATGCTCCTGGAAAAGGTACCCTGTGTGGAAGTGCCTGCATGTTTTATCCCTGAGCCAAACCAAACCTGTCAGGAAGCCAAGGCAGGAAATTAACCAGTTTTACCAGCCCACCACTTGGATAATCAGTAGCTCAGCTGAAAATTTTATATGGTTGGAACTTCAAACAAAACATAATACCCCTGCCCTGGCCAGGTGGCTCAGCTGGTTGGAGCATCACCCTGTGTACCCGAAAGGTTGTGGGTTTGATTCTTGGTCAGAGCACACACCTGGGTTGCAGGTTTGGTCCCCAGTTGTGGGGAGAGAGGGGGAGCCGATTGATGTTTCTCTCTCTCTCTCTCTGTCTCCCTCTCTCTCTAAAATCAATAAACATATCCTCAGGGTAAGATTTTTTTAAAAAATAATAATAATACTGACCCCCCCTTTTTTGCAAAAGTGTTTTGGAATAAAGAAACATGTGAATCTGAGCCCTGACATTTAAAATAAAGTGAAATGAAGTAAAATAAAATAATAAAGTAAAATAAAATGATGGTATAGCTAATGGAAGCCTAACAGTGGCCTGGAAAACATGGGATACATTCTGCCCCATTTTCTGTTGCCTTTTGCCTTTTCGCATTCGGGTTCCTAGGTCTTGGGTTAGGTGTGTGTTTCATGAGAGGTGGGAATGGCCTAATGATTGGAGCTGATGCGCCTTGAGCTTAGGAAGAGGAGACTCTGGTGGAAGATATAAAGAGGAAGCAGGAGAGAGGGAGCCTGCAACAGCAGGTCAAAGTAAGTGTCTGTTGCTCTGTGAATTGTTTTAGCAAATTACAGATTGCAAATGATTTGATAGACTGCGTCACAGTTGAGGAAGTCTTGGGAAAGCCTGTGCCAGGCCAGGAAGGGATAGGCGGAGAGCTGGAGACAGCCCTGTGGGAGGCTCTGGCCAGGAAGAGAAACGACACGGTGGCAGCTTAAAGGGCCTGGTGCAGGCACATATCTGCAGAGCTGGAGTGGGGCAGGTGGGTGTGCTGGGCACACAGGTACATGGGAAGCTCATTAGTCACACACCTGACTCAGCTTCTCCAAGGACAAGAGACAAGAGCTCAGTCACCATTGTCAGTGACCACGTGGAGCCTCCTCCTGGAGGAGGGGCAAAGAGAAGGCGGGTGGGCGAGCCAAGGGACTGTAATAGAGGAGAGGTGCGTCTCTACCCCCATCACTTCCAGAACAGCCACCTTCCTGGCAGGGCTCTTAAGTCAAAGTTTACCAGATGTCACTCTGGGGACTTTTGTCAAAGGCAGAACTGAGTCAACATGAGATATCCTGGAGAAGAGAAGGCTCTGGGGAAGGTTTCAAGAGTAACCTACAAAAAATGATACACAGAAGATGGTGACCAGCAATTTCCATCCTCACTGAAGGTGAATAAGAAGGAATTGGGCTTAAGTTGCTGCGTGAGGGTCATGACCTCATGACCATGGGACTCCAGATAAAGAAATAGAGGGGACTTTAAGACTCCACTCACCAAGATGGTTTGTGTGTTGTCCCAGAGGCAGGGAGATGGACACATTGACCTCCCAAATCCTTTCTAGCTTTGTATCCTGTATCTTTCCAGGGGGAGTACCCTGGGTATCTTCTGGACAGCTGGACTCCCAACTTTTCCGATGGTCTGATTTGCTGAGTGATTTTGCTGCTTATACATCTGGCTTTTTTTTTTTAATCAAGGATTGAAAGGCTTGTTTGTTCTCCAGAAATCTGGGGGAGGTGACATGGCCATGACTAAGTGGTTCAGAGAGCTTTGGAAGAGGGTCAGGTGGGTTTGCAAGTCTCACTGGAGGCTCTGGTGCAATCGATGGCTCTGCCAGGCTCCATTAGGAACTTGGCAGACATGAAAGACAGACCTAGACTAGCAAGACGGGTCTTGTTTTCATAAAGCATTTACTTCCTGAGGGGAACCTGTCACAGTGACAGGAGGCCATTACAGTATCTCCCTGAGACCTTTTATCTCTGCAACTTTTGTGCCATGTCCATCGTGCTTAGATAATAAAGTGGATGGCCACAACATGTTCTGTGTGGGGAAAATGGAACTCATTACAGGCAACAGGGAGGCTCCTTACCTCCCCTTTGTTTGTGTCCCAGATTCCCTCATGTCATCCAGTGCAATGCTAGGCTTTCAACAGATAATAAATACTTGTTAGTTAGGTGAGTGGATAAATGGATGGATGGATGGATGGATGGATGGATGGATGGATGGATGGATGGTCTAATTGAGTTGATGGATGTTTGGATGAGATGGAGCAAGGAAAGAAAGGAGGGAGGGAGGGAGGGACAACTGGATAGATGATAACTAACCAGAGGTAGGTCTATTTCTCAGTTGACCTCTTCTCTAGAGTAATATCTACATTCAAGGCACATTGCTAACATGGCATTATCAAATATCACTTCTGAGGAAAGTTTCTCAAATACGGTGCTTGTTATACAAGCACAAAGGGTTTTATTCTTTATCCCGAGGGTTTCTGGTCATAGCTACCCTCAAATAAGTGGTTTTAGAATTGAATGGAGTGCAAATCAGATTGCCTTCTGGCTCAGTGGGATCACTGGCTGTGAATTACTGAGTTGCTCCAGAGAGGGGAGCAGGGACCATGGTATATGCCCCTCCCAATTCCTCCTTGCTGGTCAGTGTGACCCTAGATGTCTCTGGCTGTGGGCACACATGTACATGCCCAGTGTGCCTGTTTCAGGATGGGGGTGGTTTCTGGCATAGAAATATGGCAAAGACATAGACATTTCCTCTATGTCTTTGTCTCTTTGCCTGCTCTGTCTCTCCAGACTTTGTCTTTCCACGTGTCTGCACATACCTTTTTGACTTGCCACTTCCCTTCCTTTCATCTGCCAATCATTCCTCGTGCCACCAGGCCCCAGTGATGTTGCCTATTCTCTTCTATTCCCCACAGTGACGGTTGCTTTCTGCCATCCATCAGATGGCACATTTTTCCCTCTCAGCTGTGAGGCCCTTCCTTCCTAGGGCGACAGGCTCTCTCCATGGCATTTGTCCTCACCTGCACCGGGCCCCCTTCCTCCTTTCTTCTTTCAGGCATCTGAGATGTGCCCAGCACGTGGCTGGGCATGCTCAGCACCACCAGCCCATCGAGAAAGATGGGCGAGTGGAAGCAGCCAGGTGAGGCAGACAAGATGGCCAACATAGGAGCCAAACAGCCTTGAGTTTGCCTCCCAGCTGCATCACTTAGCTCTGAGTGGTCTGAGACAGCTCACAGGTGAACCTCTCTCCTCATCCTCTTCCTCGCCGTAAATGGGTGATGCCAGCACCTTCTTCAGAGGTTGCTGTGAGGTGAAATGAGGTAATGTGCACACAGCAAGCACTCAGTCAGTCTTAGCCACTGTCATCATTATAATGACAGTGTTGTTTCTGGCTGTCTGTTTCACATCTGGGGACTTCTGTGCTCCCTTGAAGCCTCGTTTCCACACTCTTACATTAATGGCCCTTTTCCCCTTGCAGCGAAAGTGATGTCAAGCAACTCTGGCTGCAGCTGAAGAAGGATGAGCCTCACTTACTGTCCAACTTTGAGGATTTCCTGACCAGAATCTTCTCCCAGCTCCAAGAAGCCCACAAGGAGAAGAACGAACTGGAGTGTGCCCTGAAAAGGTGGGTGCCCTCAGCTGCTCTCTGTGTGCCTGTGTGAAAAGTAGGAATGTGAAGGGCGCTTTCTCTTACGCTCTGTCACGGCAGAGTGGGGCCGGCCCTCCTAGAGCTGTCATAGTGTATACATGTGTGTGTGTGCGTATGTGTGTGTGTGTGTACACATACGTATGTTTAAGCCCTTGCTCACACTTTTTAGGCCCTGTTCACATGCTAGGCACTGTTCTAAATGCTTTATATCTGCTGGCTTATTTGGGTTTATTATTATCCACATTACAGGTGAGGAAATCAAGGGACTGAAATGTTAAGTAACAAGCCCCCGAATGCACAGCTTATAAATGGCAGAGCCAGGATTCAAAGGGAGACAGCCTGGCACCCGAGACCAGTTGGAAAAGCATTCGGCCTGCCCTTGGACAGAAGGGTTCAGCATACTGGACCTACCCCACCCCCAGCTCTGGGCTGGCCCTTGGTTCACTGAATCTCCCCTTTCCTGGTCACCTCTATCATCCTGGTCTCATATCTCTCCTGATGCCTGCTTTGCCTCCAGGGCCTCTAAAAACAACTAGTGATTTCTAGGGCTCCTCTCTTGCCTGGAAGAGGCAGCACCAGGCCAGGTGCACACCAACACCTGCAGAGGCTGCTTAGGAATCAAATGGGAGTCAGCCAGGCACCTGTCGGCCACAGAGGCAGCACTGGCCTGATGATGCCCGTTTGCTTGTGGGAAGGGAATGAGTGTGCCCCTGGGGCCCTGTGCTTGTCCAGAGCCATGGAATGTGCAGTACAGCAGTGAGCTGTGCTGTGAGACATGGTATAACCAAGGATGATGCATAATCCTGAACATGTGGCCAAAGTGCCGGGCTGGGTCCGGGCAGACCTGGGGAGCATGCCGAGGTGGCCCTGCCCTGTACCTCCGCCACACACAATTGACCCCACCCGGAGATGCACTCATATTTCATAGGAATCCTCAGCAATTCCAACACAGACCACACCCCTCTCCATGCAGATGCTTCCTCACGAAGCTTCCTGGAACCCAGCACTGCCTCCTGGGTAAGTTGTCAGTCTGTGTGGACATGGGCTTGGAGGAAGCATGCAAGCCCCTAATTTAAAGAGCTCACCATGGGTCTTCCTGTGTAGGTCAGCTCTCTGCACATTACCCTGAGCTCCTTTGCACCGTGCCTCCCTTCATTAACTCTAAAGATAACTTGTTGAGATCCACCAGGTACACACAGATCTGGAAAACAGGACCTTTAGGACCCTGAGTTATGAGAAAGTTATGACCAAGCAGTGCTGGAAGGAACATGGTTTGGCTAGAACAAATGTTAGGAGTCTTTGGGGGAGAGGCCCCCAAGGCTCAGAAACAGGAAGAGTTCAGGGCATGTTTCTGTACAAACCATAGCTGGCCCATCTGTGAGCCAGACAGACCCGAGTGTGAATGCTGGCTCTGTCACTTACTAGTTTTGTGGCTTCGGCCAAGCTACTAAGCTCTCTGAGTCTCAGCTTCCTTATCTGTAAAATTAGGATGATAATAGTATCCATCTCAGAGTCTGAGGGTTAAACGCAATAATACGTGTAAGCATTTGGAATAATTCAGGCCTGTAAGTATTCTATGAATGTTAAAATACTGAAACTCACTGTTCTAAATGTTCGTCAGTCTTAGAGGATTTGCCGGGTTGAGGTGGAGAGTTTTAAGCTTGGATATAATCAGAGGCAAAACGTACATGTTTCTTGACCCTTTCAGGCAGCCTGGTGTAGAACCTTGCTACTCAAAGCACTGGCATCACCTGGAAATTTCTTAGGAATGCAGAATCTCAGGCCCTGTTCCAGTCCTACTGAATCTGCATTTGACCCAGATGTCCAGGTGCTTCGTGTGTGTGGATTGAGAAGTGGGAGGCAGGGAACCAAAAGCTCTGGGGCTGAGTTACATGTGGCTCTCTATTCAGCTAGCTCTGTGACCTTGCTCAAGTATCTGGGCCTGTCTGCGCCTTGATTTTCCCACCTGTACAATGATGGGGCTGGATTAGTTCCTGATCCTCACCACACCCTCTCTCCCCTCTGCGTTGATCACCCCAGGAGCCACAGCAAAAGTCCGGTAGCACCCTCTAAGAGGAGGGCACTCTTGTTCTCTAAGGGGGTGCGAGTAATTGCAGTCTGAATGGGCAGGCAGTGGCCTGGCCCATGGCCTGGAATCTCATCTGCAGGACGCTGCTCTGCTGGCCCACATTCCTGCAGAAAGAGACCAGTGCTCCTGGCTTGCTCTTGGAGAGCCTCTTAGCCCTCACATTCATCTTAAAGTGCCTCTATTAGTGCTTTTGCCCTAATTTAGTGATTGCTTTAAAGGCTTTGAGATAAATGTCAAGGCCAGTCTTGGCTGCATGTGCAAAAGTAGCTCAGCCAAATGTTCCAGCCCTCCGTGCCCATCGTCTGCTGATATCCCAGCCAGCTACGCCCACCCTGGGGTCAGCTGATGAGTGCCTGCTCCTGGCTGGGGAGCTCTGGTGGGATTGGGGACTCACTGGGCTCTCTGGCCAGTCGCATTCCAGGGGTGTTTTCTGGGTGCAGAACCAGAGAACTGCAGGCTGTCATGAGCAGTGCACTGCAACAGGACAGGAGAAACCTGAGTTCTTGCCTCCGCACTGCCACGGATCAGCTGTGTGAGCTTAGGCAACTTGTTTTGCTTCTCTGTGCATTAGTTTCCTTATTGGTAACATGAGAAAATGGGACTGGTGTTTTTGAACTTTTTGTAATTGTGACTCACTAGAAGAAATGCCCTTGACTTTGTAACTTCCATACACTTAAGTGTGTGTTTAACTGAAACCAAAGTTTTGTGAAATAGTGCTCACCCTTATTATACACGACATGCTTTGATATTTTCTATTAGGGTCTCTTTTATTCTCTTCTCTTCAAGACAAGACAAAGATTGGTCCCACCCCACCCTTGGGTATGACTAGACAAGATGATCTGTGAGGCCTCTTAGGGCCCAGAAGCCAAACAAGAAACCAGAATCCCCAGTAGAGGGCATAGAACATTTCAATGGGATTCTTCACAAAGGACTCAGGGTGAAGTTAAATGATTCTGGGGCATCTTCTAGGGCAGAGGTGGCGAGCACAAGGCCCGTGGGCTGAAGCTGGCCCTCCACCTTGATTTATCTGGCCCGGCACCTCGTTTCTACCCAGCGGCAGGGCCGAGCTCTTGCTTAACTGTTAAGGAGTAGTTACATGTATACAGTCCTAATATTACATCCGGCCCTTTGAAAGCAACCACGAGGCTGATGTGGCCCCCGGTGAAAATGACTGTGACACCCCTGCCCAGGAGATGAGTTCAGGGGTTTGGGCTGGTTTGTGGGAGGACCATAGCCAGGCATCCATGAAGGAAGAGAAAGGGAGGTCTAGGGGATGGCCCGACTCAGGCTGGAGTTGGGGAATCCTGAGGAGTGTCAGAGCATCGCCCAGCCTCCTCCACAGCTGCCTTTCAGTAGAAGGAATGACACTTCAGTCTCACCAGGGAAATGCGCACCTGTCCTGGAGATGGTGATGAGAGCCCAGGCCACTGCCTCTGTGTGTGTGTGTGTCCAGCTCAGGGCCAGGTGTTCCTAGTAGCCCACATTTAGTGAACACTTAGTCTGTGCCAGGCTCTGAATTAAGCAAATAGAACACAGAGTCCCTGTCACTGAGGAGTTTATGGTCACACTGATGAAGCAGGGCTCATACTCATAAAAATTCTGCCACAAAGCCAGCCGGAAAATTCCCACACTGTTGAAACTCTAGAGAGCGTTGCCATTGGCAGCAGCTGCCTCTGCTCCTCCTTTTCCAAACCACACAACTTTCTTTCTCCCGCTGGGCCCAGAGGACATGGGACTGACCTCAGGGGAAATCTGGTCTCAACCAGGTGAAGCAGGACTCAGACTTTCTGTCCCAGCTCCTCGGGCTGGACCATGCCCCTCAGGGTTACAGTTCTGCTGCAGTGAGTGAAACAGGCCCCCCAGTTTTGTCTTCAGGTTCTGGAAGGAAGGAGTGTGCAGCTAAGTTGAATGCCCTTAAAAGCTGATGTCAGGAGACCCACCCTCTGGGGCACTGTCAGAAATAACCTGGAGCCCTCCTTACCTCACTGCCATGGGTTTTTTTTAAGCCTGCACCTTGGGAATAAGGAAAGAGGCAAGTGTAGGAGCGTTCAGTCTCCCAGCCCCTTTGCCAGAGGTTGAGGAAATCTCAGATTTGAGTTGAAAGCCCGGGTACAATGTTTCACTCTATTGCACATCCACTGGGAAGTAGCCACAGTCCTTTGGGGTGAGGTGTGGGACAAGGTCAAATGCAGGCACCTCAGGCTAAAGCCCGGTTCCTCTGCTGAACTTCAGAGTGAGGTCTGCTCCATCTGTGTCTCTGCTTCTCTCCAAGGAAGTGGGGTTAGACTATCCCCATGCCACTCTCCTCTGTGTCCACTGCAGAGGCTCAGAGGACTTCGCAGCATGAGGGATGTAGTTTAGACTAAGGAAGAACTTCTGGTCATCAGGATTAGGGATTTGTCTGCCAGGGAAAGCATCCTCCTCAGTAACTTCGCCTCCTCTGGACGTAGAACGATGCTGTCTGGAGGCAGCAGATTTGGGTCTTTCACCAGAGTTCCGGGGGGATGCTAAGGCCCCACCCCAGGAGGGCCTAATTCACTTGGCCTAGGGTGGGGACTCAAAGTATGCACTTATAAAATATCCTGAGGAATTCTGACTTTTGACCAGAGCTGGAATCTGTTGGATAATTGACCTGGTTGGGTTCCTTACCAGGATATCACCCCCAGCCTAGGGGTGAGGATAAACTGGCTGTATCTGGGGGTGCTCTGAGCTTTGGGGAAAAAGTCTGGCCACAGGCTGTGCTCTGCCTGCTCTGGTTCAATCTCTGCAGCTCCGTAGCCTGAGAACATCATTCAGGCTGCCTGTTCCTCATCATCAGTGGTCACTCTTGGCCTTGGCCAGCCTAGCAACACTCCCCATGCTCTCGTTGAAATCAGTTTCTCACCTGCACAGTCTTTCCCTGTGCAAGTGGGTCAGGCCTCAGGCAGTTTCTTGGGAGTGAGCGGGCCCTCATACTGCAGCCCAGGCCCAGGCACTCTTCAGGCACTTTCTGTCTAGAGTGACTTCCCTGGGCTCTGGGACCGTGTCCAGGCCAGGAGAGGTGGTGTCTCACAGTCTGGCAGGCAGCCCCAGCTGTGAGACCTGGCACTCTGACACAAGCCTGAGAGTTGGTGTTCTGTGATGTGGAGCTTCAGGGACCTGACCGTCTTTGAGGCAGTAGGGTCATCACTTCCTTGGCCTTGCCTCCACGTAGGGCAGCAAATAAAGCATCATATATACGGCAGGTGGCCCTAGGTACCACCTGTGAAGGATCTTAGCTGTGTGGTTCTTGAACACTAGCTTGCTTCAGAATGACCAGAGAATCTTGATTAAAAGGTAGATTCCTAGGTCCCTCCCCCAGAGAATCTGAATCAGTGTGTCTTGGGGAGGGGCCCAGGAATGTACATTTTAGCACCCCTCACCCCCAATGGTCCTGATGCAGGCAGGCCACAGACTACACTTTGAAAAATGCTGCTCTAACTTGTCCTTTCAGAATGTGTTAGCCTGCAAAAGGTATACCTGGAGGCCCTTCCAGTCTGTAATTTTACTCCTGTTCTGAGAGTAAAGATAAGTTCTCCATGAGGGCTCAAGGTGAAGAGGCTATGGCTTGATTAGGCACCTGTGTCTTATTGGTGCGATATTATCTCAGGCAGCAGCACGCCGTTCACATCGCCGCCCTGAGAGCAAGTGGAAAGGTGGGGACTGTTTGTGCTCTGTGCACTCGTGGGCATCATTTGTAAACCCAGCTAATGAAAAATGGTTTGCTTTATAGGATGGGATAAAGCTGCAAAGTTGGTTTATACAAGACAGCAGAATCTAATTAGGGGGAAACCATCCATCTTGAAAATTCAATTGGTGGTTTCACAGCCTTTGCAGAATTTTCTACAAACTCTTGTTTTCCTTTTATTAAGCTCCACTCTAATCGTGTGTGCGTGCGCGTGCGCATGTGTGTGCGAGAGAGAGACAGAGATAGACATACGATTAGAGAGTCCAGGAGAGACTGTTTTCATAGGAACAAGAAACCTAAATAAGGATTTTCTAGTAAGCACTTTTCCTTGCTGTCCGCAGACTGCGTCTGCCTGAAGAAGGTGGCAGGGGGCAGGGACGAGTCTGAATCCCTCGCCTACCACTCTCACCTCAACTACAAAACTGGCTGAGGCTGAACTTGCTTCCATTTTTTTCTCAAGCATATAGCAGATTCCTTGAAACTTTTCTGGTTCACAGTCTTCACTCTGGAATCAGAGCATGTGGGGTGGGGGTGGGGGAGACGTGAGAAAGGGAGTCAGGCCTCCGCCATGACCTTGGCCCTCCCCAGCCCTGTAGTGCAGTCATTCGACCCCATTCCTGCTCCAGTTTCTGCTAATTCCACTGTTAATAAGCTCCAGAAGGAATTTGGATCATTGATAATCCTCCATGCAAATGTAGGGAGTTGTCAGTTTTAAAACTTGGAATGCTTGGGAAGGCAGTGTGCTGTTGTGGATGGAACATGGGACTGGAAGTCAAGGCCTGGGTTCTCCCCCTGCTGTGACCCAGGGAATCTGGGTGCCTGCACTGGTGCTTCACTGCCTTAACCCTCGTTTTCTTCACATCCAAAACAATACAGGGGGAATACATGAGCTTTCTAAGTACATAGTCTGTGATGGGGAGTGTTCCTCCTTTGCATCTGCTTTCCATGAGACTTCACAAACCAGGAGACAGTGATCAGAGCACATATTGCCTGTGTACATAGACGCACGTGAAATCAGGAAGCTTACTCTCTGAGGTCAGTGGCCATTTCTGAAGCTCTGCCTTGAGTCCAAGCTTCTGAAATTTATCTAAAATGTAGAGAAGTGTCATTTGTTCTGTCTAAAGGTCAAGAGTACACCTTCATTTAGGGAAAAGATAAGGTACTATTTTCCAGTAGTGATTTAAGCTCACACCAGCCTAGAACCTAGAACCTGGAAGGTGAACCAGATAACTTTCTGAGATCCTTCGAAATCCAAACAGACTTTGCTCCTAAGTGAAGGCAAAAGAGAGAAGGAACAGGAAAAAAAAATATTTTGACCAAGTAATATTCTAGAGCAGGAAGGTGTTGGCCTGTGTGCTACTAGCTGGAACCCCAGTGTGCTGAGTATTAATGCTTTACTCTAGTGTGGTGCCTTAACACTCTGGGTGCAAAGCGCTTTCTGAAGGTTAATTAATTTTCACAGTCTCCATGGGAGGCTGGCGGGGTAAGCTATTGCTAACTGCATCTCGCCTTCCAGTTAGTTCCCTGTAAATTATCTGCACAGGCCTCTCAGAATCTGAACCTTGATTCCATGAGAATAGCCATTTCCCCACCCCTACCTCATGCCCACATATCCAGTCCTTCGATCTCCACTACCACGAGTGTGTGCACACACACACACACCACACATGCAAACACACACACACTTCTGCTCCTCCTTTGGAGGGGAGGCATCTGCCACAGTCAGACTCCCTGGGTGACATTTCACTGTCTAAATTGGACCTGAGCTTATGCACTGGCCTTCAGTAGGGCTCATTCTTTCAGATCCCTCACTGCCCATGTGGCATCCTCAGTACATATTGTTGCTCCTTCCCCTCACTGTGGAAATCTCCCTTTCCTGGACTCAGCCTTTCCTAACGTTCCCCTTGACAACTCTCCCAGCCCCTCTTCACCAGAGCAGGCAGCTTCCTGCACTCCTGTCCAGTTGGGGCTCTGTGGTCACAGAACCATTGTCAGCTGGAGCCCAGCAAGGCTGTGGGGTGGGGCCCACTTCCTGGTGTGAGGCTCCTGCCTGTTTCTTTCCTCCATGCCACTTTACCATTGGACTTGGTGTTCGCAGGGGCTGCGTTCACAGTGTGCAGAGACCATTCCATAAATCTAGATCATTTTACCCAGATTCTTGCTTTATGAAGGGCTTAATCAATACTTTTCAAAGTTGGTAGAGATCCAGATCTCTTTCCACATTTATTTTCTGTACTGAGCCACCCCAGCTCCTGTCCTTCTCCACGTCTTCTGTGTCCTAGTGCCTCCCCATTCCTGCACACATCTTCATACCACATCCGCCAAGCTGCTGAATGCTTCCCCTGCAGTTTCTACTTGCTCCTTGGCTGAAATCTGAAGGAATTGTAAATTAGCAGCTTTCCAAATGGGGTCCACAGGTCTCTGCAGAATCAGAGAACTCATTTAATTAGAATTGATTAAATGCAGTCTGTCTGCACCCTTTATATTAGACATTTCCACATGTATATTCTTATTTAGTCCTCACAACCTTTTCTAAAAATCAGTATTACCATCTGATTTTTCAGATATGGGTGACCTCAGGCTTAGAGAGGTAATGGAATTTGTCCAAGGCCAAAAAACTTATGAGTGCCAGAACCAGGATTTGAACTGATGCCTTTTAACTCTGGGTCTAGTGAACTCTGAGCCAACCATAGCTGTCGGCAGAGAGCTATGCCCTAGACATCCCTGGAATATGCTAGAAGAGCCATCCAGACATCATAGTGAAAGGAAGGGATATGCATTAGTGCTCATGACTCTTATTCACTCTGGCTGACTCCTCACACATTTGTCCCTCTGTCCCCCTGGGAACTCATGTCTCTTTCCCTCCTTTTTCTTTTATTTATCTCTTCTCTTTCTCCTCCCCCACTTATAGTTCTAAATAACTAGGCTCAGATAGCAGACAATGAAATAACTAAACACTGCCCTAGAGTGAGTGGGGAGATGTTTGAGAATGGCTAATAGAAGACAGGTTTAATATTTATGCCCACATGTATTAATTAATAGTTCAGAGAGCTGTATAATAGATTGTTGTCCTTGTCTTGTTCAACAGTTTTACCAATGGCATAAAGGGAAATAAGGGGGAATATTTTGTAGTATAAAGTTTCATCCAGAAAGAAGGTACAATGATATAAACCTTTATGCACCAAACATAGCAGCAAAATATATAAGGCAGAAACTTTTAGAAAAACAAAGGAAATCTGATAAAAACAAGATTTAAGGAGAAGTTTAGAACACGTTAACAAACATCTCAAATCTAGCACATTAGTCAGGCAAAAAGCACCATAAATATATACAGTATTTGAAACCACCAACCAGCAGGCTTAATTTAAGAGATGAATATAGAGTATGTGCCCTACAATAAAATACACATTCTACTCACAGAACTTGTATAAAATTGTTAGCATTTTTGGTTACAAAGGATTTAATAGATTCCAAGAAGTAAACTCCTTACCACTGCAGTCTCTTATCATAATACAATAAAACCGGAAACCAATAGTTTGTATATTTTACTTATTTTTCTTTTTTAAATTAAAAAAAAATTTATCTTCACCTGAGGACATTTTTTCATTGCTTTTTTAGAGAGAAAGGGAGAGAGGAAGGGAGAGAGAGAGAAACCTCGGTTAGTTGCCTCCCATATGTGCCTGGACTGGGGATTATGCACCCAGCCCAGGGATCGAACACGCAACCTAGGTATAGGCCCCGACCAGCCATTGAATCCACAGCGTTTCGGTTATGGGACGATGCTCCAACTAACTGAGCCACACTGGCCAGGGTGGTTTGTATTATTTTCAAAAACATGGTTTTAAATAACTCTCAGATAATTGAAGTTATCAAAACCAACATTATAGATTATTTAGCTCACATTATGGTTGAAAATTTAAAATACCAATAAAACATAGAAGATCATTGAGTGCACTAAACAACCAGTTGGGATCCATTAAGACGGTGACAGGCTGGAAAGATGGACTGAATCTAACAAGCATGAAATCTAACAGAATTACATTTGAGATTTTGCCAAAATCCAAAAAGCCAAAGGCAGAAGCACAAAGTGGGAAAGATAGGATTCAGTAGCACCATTTAAAAACAAAAACAACCACAGAGCCACAAAGTTTAGAGTTTTTAGTTGACAAATGGGCTCAGCATTCACCAGCTGTGCTGTGGCCGCCAAGGAGAACCATGTGATGTCAGGCTGCATGAATAGCTATGCCGCATCTAGAACAAGAGAGGCAATATCCTGCTCTAATCGTCACTGATCAGACTTCATACACAGGGCACCGGGTCTGGGGCTCTCTGACTTGAGAAAGCTAAATGAGAGCCCATTTTGAGAGGAGTAAAGGGAATGATGAGGGGACTTACAAATAAAACAAAACTGATATGAGATATGGTTCGAGGAAGCAGAGAGGCATGGCCTGAACCTAGGGCTACTCCTTGATGTCTTAATGCTGTTTCAAATATATGAGATTTTTATGGAGAGGAGGGACACAGTCATAGAAAAACTTCTTTCTTTGAGCCAGGATATTCCAAAGGTGAAAGAGTCGCTTAGAGACCCAGCAAGTTCCCAATTACTGGAGGCATTCTAGCCTAGCTCAGGTAAATACGAGGCGGGGCTATGGTGGCCAGGGTTTTAACGCTGGAAAAGTAGGTGATCGGATCAGACAGTCCTTCCAGCCCTGAAATTCTTCAGTTCCCCTGGAATCTGATGTTCCCCCAAGATGGTGCACAGGCTTCTGAGTTTGGTATCCAAAGTCTTAGCCATTAACATTTTGAGCACAGGGCCTGTGGGTGGTATAAATGTCTGGGCAACTATAACCTAGTTAGACAGCATAAACCCAAATGAAACAGTTGTTCGGGGCTTTAAGATTAAATGTCAAATAAAGACATATGGTGTCCTGAGACTTCAGAAAAGGGGGTCAGTGTGGGTTGGGATAGACGGGGAGATCCCCATGGAGGAGACTTCAAAGTCTATGTGTGCATTGGGCAGTAAGAGTGGTTTTAGGAAGGGTGGCAATGAAATGTGTATGATAACAGACGTAATAGGTGACCTTTTTCCTTTGATGACAGAATGCGGTGTGCCCGCTCCCCTCCCCACACCTGTGCACAGCTCTTTTCAGAGTGTCCCCCCGGGTCCCAGCAGCCACAGACTCCTGCCTTCATGCAGCCTTGTCTTTGACAGACTGGTCTGACAGCAGTCTTTATTACTGACTTTCTGTTCTTCATCCTCTGGATTGCTTCGACCCTTTCCAAACCCAGCAGCCCTTTGATCCTGGAAACCAAGACCCGCCTCCCTTGGGAGAATGCTGATCCTTGCACTCCACAACCCCTGATAATAATTACCGTAATAAATAATCCCTACATTTATAGAGGGCTTTGTAGTTCCAGGTGCTCTCCATGTGTGCTCTCTTACTTGTCATTCATCATGACAGTGCTGAGAGGAACGCAGGCAGGTGCTACCCTGGGATCTACGGTCAGAGCACTTGCCCAAGGTCACACAGAGGAAATAAGCTGGCCCTGGGGTCAGCACCCAGGGCTCTGACTCCTGAGCTGGCATCTCCTGTGACTGATCCAGGCAGTCATGAGTCAGGCTCATCCTCAAAAGTCATTCAGGCCTAGGCAGTCTCCCAGGAGGCCAGCTTGATTCTGACGCAGTTCCAGAGGCTGGGTTCCACGTACGTACGAGTCTGGTTGGGCCCAGGGTCACTACAGCCCACCTGGCTTCCCAGGGCTTCTTTGCAGTGGGTCAGCCCTTTTGAGTGAAGGCCAGGAACACATACCTTTCTGAGGCTACATCTGCCTTCCTGACATTTGTTTTTGTTTTTTTTTGTTTTTTCAGTAGTTTGCAAAATTACTCCATGACTAGCAAACTGACATGTGAGCCCCCAAAATATAGAGTTTATAAATTTAATCAAATAAAGCTTAGAGCAAAGTTAATGTAACACATTTAATGATAGTTTAGAATTAACGCTTTGCATGGTTGTTAGGCATAAATGTAAACAGCTTATATGAAGGACTGTAATTAGTATTGCTTTAACAGAGCCAAATCAATTTTTTAGTTCATCTCATCTCACTTTATTAATTCTCTAGTATTTATATAGATGGAATTGCTGTCTTAAGTTTTCCTTGACACCATCTGCTGTCTAGCATCTGAACTTCTTCACGCACAGAAATATAATCCCAGGAACCAAGAGAAAGACCACTCTCCTTTAGGAAAGTTCTTTCAAACTGTATTCGTTTCCGTCCCTGAGATGTTCCTATTTAACAGCAGGTGACTTTGCTCCTTATTTCTCTCTTAGGATTTTCCTGTAATTGTTATGGGTCGGGGAAGAACAAAAGTAACAATCCAGAACATCTGTCATTTACCAAGAACAGATTTCTTACTCTTACACAAAAAAATATTTGTTACATCCAGGATGTCAAACACGATGGTAAACACAGGGACCCAGCTCACGGAAGCCTTGGAGAGCTGTCACATTTTGCTGAGCACACCCTGGGGCCATTGCCATATGCACTCGAAGTCAGGTCTCTGGTTTTGGAGGTACAGCTAAGAAAGGGAACGCAGAGGCTGGTGCTCTGATATGAGTGACCTTGACTGTGGAGACTTACACCAGTTCCTTTGTCTGGGTCAGCTTTGTGGTTTCTGTAGGATTGGAAAGATGCCAATCACTGTGGCTCCTCAGCCATTGCTCAGTCTGTGCACGTGGTGTAAGTGTTCCCCCACAGGGAGCCAGTGAGGAAGGGGCTGCAGGGACAGCTGGCACTGGATTACAGTCCCAAGTGGACACAGGGAGATAGGGGTAAAATGATGGAAGGCTCAGGGGAATAAATACATTGCCATCCTTGATGTTTTCTTCAGAAATCTCCCAGTACCTCTCAGAACTGAGCACCAGGGTGTTTTCCTCAATTATTAGTCTCCTTACTTGAATCAAGGGCAGAGGGGGCTTGTCATCATTTTGAGTTTAGAATGACGAGTGCCAAAATTTGAAGGATGTGTGTGTTACCTGCTCAAAACAGACATTAAGATATGCTCAAAACAGAGCCATGATCTCTGCCTGTTCACTGGAGCCTAGAGTTCCCTAATAAGACAGAAAGAGGGCAGAGATTGGGCCTTTCACTGCAGGTCAGGTAACAGGTATAAAAATGCAGTCCCCTGGGAATGTTAGTGCTCAGTGTGACAACTTCCAGTCTCAGTTCAAATGCTAATACCTGATCAGTCCTGTTTGAATGGGGCAAAGGGTGGAGGGTATTACTGGGAGAGAAGGAGGACTGACCCCAGGGTGACCTACAAACCTTGTCCCCATAGCCACTTTTGTTTTCATCTCCTTGTAGGAGCCCAGCACCCATGCACTTCCGGTTATGTGAAGCTCTTCTGAGTAGGGAGAGGATGCTGAGAGTGAGGGTGTCGTCATCTCATTGTAACTTCAGCCTGTAACCAGCCTCACCCATCTCATAACATCTGCCTGTGGCCCCGGGCCTAGAGGGCATGAGCACTCGGACATGTGCGGCCCCTTCCTTCGCATGGGGTGCAGTGGTGGTGGCTGTCATGGCCATGCTGTCCTTTCAGATCTCATGAGAAGTGTGTATCACACAAACTTTGGGGCACAATTTTAGAAGAGCCCTCTGATGTAGGGCAGTTCAGACAGTGCTGGTGCAGCCAGGTAGAGAGAACATATCCAAAGTGGGAATGAGCTAGGACAGGAAACCGAACAGGAAAGAAGCCCACACAACGTTATGCTGTCTACCAGCAGCGGGTTCAGTGAGCAGGAGGAAGGGTGAGACTAGCAGAGGCTGGGTGCCTTGGTGTTGAAATAAAGCAGAGCCAAGGAAGAGGGAGCCAGAGAGGCTTCCTGGGGGAGCATGTGCATGGCCGGGAGACAGGAGGAGGAGAGGGTCCTGCTGGCCGCTGTGGGCAGTGGATCCTGAGGAACTGATCCTGCAGTTCTGGCTGACCTGACCTGCACAGTGTCCCCCCGCCACCCACAGCTCCAGGTGTAGTTCCAGTGCCCAAGCCCCAGGACTTACTTCTGTGGGATAAGGGAATGTCAGTGTAGGCCTCACTGACTGTCCTTGTGCCATCTCTGCAGGAAAATTGCTGCTTATGATGAAGAAATCCAGCATCTGTATGAGGAGATGGAACAGCAAATCAAAAGTGAGAAGGAGCGGTTTCTCCTGAAAGTAAGAGTCCCCTCCTGGGGCTTGGCTGGGCGGGCCGGGTCCATTTTACCTACTGACTGCCTCCTCCAAGTTAGGATGGCAGCGCCTCACCCATGGCACTGTTGATCCCCTCTTCCTCTGCTTGATTTATTTGTTTCAAGGCATGTGTCACCTTCAAACATGGAATATAATGTACTTGTTCATTTTTATTGATTGTGGTCTGTCTCCTCCTACTAACATGTAAACTCCACAAGAGCAAGGATCTTCAACTTTTACTTACTAATGCATCCTCAGCACCTTGACCATGGCTGGAACATAGTTGATGCTCAACAACTGTTTGTTGAGTCAGTGAATGAGTGAACAAGTGAACAAATAAGTGAACAAAAGGATGAAGATGCACGCTTTACCGTTGAAACAGCCTGAAGACTGAGTCTGACATTGACTGGTCTCTAGACCCATGTGGCAGGCCCATCCAAATGCACCAGCCCCTTCCAGTCAATGCCCAACTGCTCCCCTGAGGAGACCACCCTTAGAGCCTGTACATCCTACAGTTTCCCCTTAGACACCTAGATAATTTAATACCGAAGACAAATCAAATTCTGCCTTTCTCAGATACCATGAGAGGAAATTTAAAACTCACATTTTCTATTCCTAGTCTGGCTCTTAGCCTCTTTCCAAGCCCTGTATTTGTCTTGGGAGGTCAGAACTGGTAAAATCACCACCTTTTCCAAGCTAAGCTAAGCATATCCATGTTAATAAAACATTATAAAACAAAGCTACAGAAAACTCTCTATTGCCCATTTTTGGATTATCTACTTGGTGGGTTTTCAGCAGAAGAGTCTTTGATCTTGGGCAGCAGCCTCCTGTCTTAGTCGATTTGGACGACTATTACCAAAATGCCATAAGCTGGTTGGCTTCCAAAGAACAAACATGTGTCCCTCACCATTCTGGAGGCTAGAAGCCTGAGGTCAGGGTGCCAGCACACTCAGGTTCTGGTGAGAGCCCTGTTCCAGATTGCAGATGGCCGACTACTCTCTGTGTCCTCATGTGGTGGGAGGGACAAGCAAGCTCTCCGGGTCTCTTTTATAAGGGCACTAATCGCCTCCTGAAGGCCCCACCTTTTAATATCATCACCTTGGGGGTTCGGTGACAACATAAAAATTTGGGGGGACACAACAGAGAGACCACATCATCCGCAGCTGCTCAGCACTGAGCTTGGGCTACTATTACAATCTCTTTTCTCCTACTGAATGCAGGTTGGTCTGAACGATGTTTTTAGTGGTGTGCTGCTTTGATGATCCACACCACGGCTTCATGCATTACCACAGATGTCATTCCAATGGAGAGGGAGTCTGGATGCTTTCCAGAAAAAGCCAGTCAGGTTCTCCAGCTAGAGCCCTGTGGAGATGTGTCAGTATTTCCAGACCCCTGTTGTTTTTTAAAACATTCTGGCTGCTCCCCAATCTTCAGCATAGTGAATGAGTATATGGCAGACAGAACTCACACACTCCTCACCTAGCAGACCCTAAAATAGTCTTCTGAGAACGGCAGCCTTTTTGCCCCTGCCGTAGGAGAGCCACTTTCTTTACCCCAAATGACCTACTGCACAGAGGGGCTGAGCTCTGGGGCACTTTCCCCCTGTGCCCGGGCTGTGATCCTGGCTAAAGAAAAGGGCATGCTTCCAGAAATGAAAGGTAGGCCAATGCATGGGGGTTGGGAGTGGGAAGAGGTTGGAGGAAAAAATTCAAGGACAAACTGGTATCACAGAGGGTGGCCTGAGCATGCTGCTGTTTCACTTACCTATCCCATTCTGATCCCTGTTCACACCTTTCAGGCTCAGTGCTTAGATTTATGCTTTTTACATAAACATGGAAACTGTTAGAGTGTGCTTTGCCATGCTACTGAGCCTTTGGATACACAGGCTTTTGCCTGGCCACAGCGTGAGGACACTGGTGTTACAGTTTGACAGCGTGGTAAAAGCTGGACCCCCTCCCTCTACGTTTAGCAGTTTGTTTGACCACAAGGGAAGTATTAGTCACTTCGCTGGTCCACTGTAGCTCCTGGGTAGTAGGTCTCTCAAAGCTCTGTGCTGGCAGAGGCAGTAAGACACTCCATGGGGATGGCAACATGGGCACGGGGATTCTGGAGCTGCCCTCCTCACTGGCACGGTCCACTGGTACCTGCTCTGGAGCGGCAGATGAGCCGAATGAAGGAGGTTCCCTGTAACAAAGGTTGGGAGCAGGAACTGCTTCATCAAATCTGCCACTGCCATTGCATGTGGTGGCAATGAGGACAATGACAGGTCGTCCCTGACCTGCCGTTACCTACCTGAAAATGGGCAGAGGAACCAGGTGGTATCTGCAAACGGTAAGCCCAGGAGATACCCTGAGCCTCTGAACAGAGGTGCCCAAAGGCCTCTGCCCAAGAGCAGCTACGTTTCCCACTCTGCTGCCTCACCGTCATACCCAACCTGCCAGCCACCCGGGACTGTCCTCCTCAGGAAGGTATTGTTCCCTGTGGCAGGGAACCTGAGGCTCCTGCAGTGAGCTACATGAAAGTGATACTGGTTTCTTCTCTTCCTGCATGGTTTGCACCTGTTCTGCCCTCAAGCAAGCAGAGTGCTACGTGTGGCATGGGTACTTTTGTTTCTATTCCATGAGCAAAAATGTCATGATCGAGAAGAATGAAGCAAATTAGGTGGGCAAGGCCGGGGCTGGGACTCAAGTCTCCTGACTCCCAGCTCAGCGCCCATATACCACACCAGGCTCTGTTGAGAGTGTCAGGCATCCTGACAATCTCCACACGTTCCTCTTTACCCCACAACCAGGTCCCTTGGCACCTGCATCATCAGGGCCTCTGCATCTCTGAGTCAGGAGGCTCAGATCTGGGGTGGAAGGGAAGGGGCTATGGAGCATCCGGGCAGGTACATCAGAAGGACTGGAAAACCTCAGTCAGGTGGGGAAACAGGGAGGACCTACACCCCCAAGAAGTTTTGCCCTGTGTTTCCAGAGTGAGGGCCATTTATGGGATTAAATGACAGAGCCCAACATGGAACAGAATATCCACGCTGGAAGGATGATCCACCCTCCAATTTGCAGATAAGGAGACTGAGCCTGAGATTTGACCTCAGGCCCCCATTCTCTTCTACCAGTTCAGTATCCCCCTTACTGATACTGCCTCTTTTGGGGGGGCAGCATGTGGTCCCAGTTAAGCCACACTGAGCACTTGTGATCTTGGTCTCATCAGGCCACACCAACCAGCAGGCAGGTCACCAGGGCCCTGGAATGTTGTGGAGTGGGTCCCAAAGTCCACAAGGGTGGGCGGGGCCTGCTGTTGAGTAGGTTCAAAGTGGGGAAAAAATCAGCATCCCAGGTGCTTTTAGGCCTCACACGTCCCCTTGTCTGGCTCGGCAGGACACGGAGAGGTTCCAGGCCCGCAGTCAGGAGCTGGAACAGAAGCTGTTGTCTAAGGAGCGGGAGCTGGAGCAGCTCGTCCAGAAGCAGAAACGGGTAGGCTCCTGTCTGTGCCCTCACACGCCTGGTCTCACTGCCCCCTCCCCAGTCATTTGTTTAAGGACGTCTCTTTTCTCAATCCGAGAAGAACCATTTTGTTGCATAAAGGTAGCATTTGAAATCACAGAAGGTCCCAAGATAAAGCCTTTACTTCTCCACGGCCAGGCATTTAACTTGAGAAGTTGCTAGGAATTCTCCCTTGAAGTATCTGCAGGCATGGTCATATAATTGTGCCCAGAAGCCACCTGAATGCCAAAACGTTCATTTGTTTCCTGCATGCTGTACAAGAGAAGAGGGGAATGCTGAGGTACCAGGGACACAGTCACTGGTACTTTGGGGGACACTGCGGACAGTAAAATCTTCCCACCAGGATGGTCATGGATTCCTCCAGTTGGAAGGGGCTCTTCAGAGGTTAAACTTTTCTTCCCCATCTTCCTCCATATGCGGTTCAGCAGCCTCCTTTGTGACTGTTCCATCATTCCGCAGGGTGGCTGCAGGCACCACATGCTCTTCTGATGCACCTGAGCCCCCAGCAGGCATGCTGGGTGGTGCCCTGTGCAGGGCAGTGTCCACCCACTATGGCTGGGAATGCCTGGCCAATGACCTCAGGGAGATTCACTCCCGTAGCAAACCCCAGGCTCACAGGCTCCTCTCCTAAGCAAGGGCTCGTGGGAGAGAGGCCAGAACACCACTTGTCCTCCTGTTTTTTCTTCTGCTGGAAGGAATCCAGCCCTGGACAGACCCAGACACATTGCTTCTGTTTGAATAGAGAGGGCTATTTTTAGCAACACATTAAAATAAGCTTGAAGGCACCTCATGCTAAAGCTGAAGACTGCTCCCCTCCTGCTGCTACCCAATCTATGGATTTTGGTTTCTTTCTTTTGCAACAGGATGATTTCAATTTCAGGAACTGCCAGGTGCCTTCCCATCCCCCTCCCGCACCCCTGCTTTGCTTCTCCCACTCTTTCCTCCCCACTATTATGCATCAAGTCCTTACCAATTAGATTTATCCCTCACATGAGTGATTGCCACTCGATTTAATTACTGCGTGCTTACCAGATTACATGGGAGCCTCTCGAGAGTCATACCAAAGTCCTCGTTGCTTCTTACCCCTCCCCTCACTGGCCACATTCATTAAACTAAATTTATTATAATAAATGTGCCTTGGTTTGATGCTTCCTCCAGCGAGAGGGTTGGAAGCTCTGCAAAGTGTAATTATCAGCCAAGAAAGGCTGCAGTTAGACACACGCGGCTTTTCAGTTGCTTTGGGAACACAAGAAAGGGTACACATTGGTTTGACCTGTTTTAGCTATTTCTTATGAATTTTCAGCATTTCTGGCGACCATGCAAAGCTTCTGTAGATTAAAAGAATTGAACTTACGCAGTTGAGAGAAGGAAAGGTAATAGATGGATTTATTCTAATATTCAAAATTGGATGGATGTTTTTATAAGGATGCCCCTTAGCTATTCTCCATTCCATTGATGGCCAAAGAGAAGAAATTGGCTTAAAGGACAATAGGAAGGAAGGATTTATGGCAGATCTCCAGGCCATTGAAGAGACGACCATTGTTGAGACTGTCGTTGAGACCATTGATGAGATGATGATGATCATCATCATCATGAAGATGAGAGATGCAGATGGATATGGAATTGCCCCTCCTAGTAGCCCTGTGGAGACAGTGGGGAGATGAGATGTGCACTGGAAGCTCCTCCTGCCTCTTGAAGTGTATACATGCAAATGAAAGACTAGGACAATGCACACGGAGGCTTGTGGGCAGTGAGGAAGACAGTGATGGTCCCTGCCTACCAAGCAGAGAAAGCTAGGTGAGACCAGGCAGGCCAGCCTGACAATGGTGCTTGCTCACCACGCATCTCTGTCCCCATTCCTTTCCAGCTGGAAGGCCAGTGTATGGCCCTGCACAACGACAAGCATGAAACCAAGGCGGAGAACGCCAAGCTGAAACTGACCAACCAGGAACTAGCCCAGGAGCTGGAGCGGACCTCCCAGGAGCTGCAGGGCGCCCAGCAGCAGCTGGAGAGCCTCCAGCAAGAGGCCTGCAAGCTCCAGCAGGAGAAGGAGATGTAAGTCTGGCCTTCTGTACCCCTCGCTGCTCGCTAGCTCCCTCCTTGTGGTGAGCATGCTGTCTCCCCTCTTTGACAGAGACCCTGACCTCTTGCCTATAAAATGGGAATTGCACTCCTTGTTCCCTGGGATCTCATCTAGGAGTCTGAGACCATTAAGCAGACTGGTGCTGTGCTGAGCATAACCTAGGATAACAAGAAATATCCAGCTCTGTTCTCAGAAGATTTATTATGTGATCAGAAAGATATATTATCCAACCCACAGACATATTGCAGCCTGTGAGAAAATGCTGAGTGAGCGGACAGACTGAACATGGCTGTTGTAGTTTAGAGACCTAGGGGAACAAAGTGGACAAGAGTGATGCCCGAAAACTTCTGAGGCTGACGTATAACTGGATAGGGCGTGTGACCATGCCCTGGAGTCTTTACTCCAGCTCTGTGGGCCCAGTGGGGGGAACCCCCCGTCTCACCGGGCCAGGTTTGCTAGTGAACTGCTTTGGGTGCCCAACCACGGGGGTCAACCTGTGAGGCAGAAGCATTCCTGAGAAGAATCAAGGTGCAGGTCTGTGTGTCAAACTAGGGAAGTTGCTGAGGAATACCAACATTTATCTTGTTGCAGGAGGGTTAGGTTGTGAAACCCAATATACTCTGAGACCCAGGGAGAGGAATCTCACTTGTTTATTTATTCATTCATTTCTCCTTATACTTATGTGTTTATTGTTTGGCAAATATTTATTGAAAATTACTGCAGGCCAGGTGCTATGCTTTAAGGTATTTGTGCTTTAAGGTATTGAGGTATTTAACATACCTCACTTACGTCAGTAATTCAACATTATCTCATATGACCTTCACAGAACCCTGATGTGGCAGGGTCTCTTATGATCAGCTTTGATTTATAGATGAGAAAACTGAGGTTCGGAAGTTTTCAGTAACTGTGATACTCGGCGCTAGATACATCTTCCTGACTCCTCCTAGGGAATACTGAGCCAGCTAGAAAACAGTTGTATAGGCATGGACTGGCCATCACTTTCACTCACTTGTTCATATACTCATTCATTTATTCATCCATGCATCCTGGAAAATATTTTTGTGTGCCTGGTCCTGTGCTGGGTGAGATGAAAAGTCTGATTTCAGAGGAAAGGTCAGCATTACTTACCAATTTGTGGTCTTATACATATGTTCACTCTCCTCAAAAATGGAAGTCCTCAGTCTCTCTGACTGTTGGCAAAATCTCGGTCCATTGGCCTAAATCAAAAGTCCTGCTGTCTGGCTGATGTGTGATGTCATGTGCTATGTGGGACTGATTGCCTGGGATGAGAAGGAGAACATGTGTTTGGATTTACCCTAGTCAGATATCTCCAGTGAAATATATATATATATATATATATTCCTAAGTCGTTGACTTAAAACAAAACCCCTCCATTCCAATTCTTGGATGAGCAGCAGAGGGACAGTATATTTCATTGTAAATAAGCAAAATCAGTTCCTCCTCATTGAGAACAGGTCAAACAAGGCACAGACATTTAACTTTACAAACATAATTAAAGATTCGGGCTCTTAAAATTCAATCAAGTTCTAAAAGCAACAAACATCTAAAGGCACACGCATTAGAACAGCAAATGGAAATGAGCACCCAGCGTGGAGTACCAAATCACAACATGAGGATTAAAATCTTCCCGAAGCCTGATCTTAATTAACCAAGCCAGAGACACAGTCTCCGGAGGCTGGGAATTTAAAAAGAAGGAAAGAAGTTTAGGAGGAAGAGATCAATGATTCCAGAAACTTCACTGTTTGTTTCGGAGAAACTGGCAATGTCCTGTACGGTCAGAACGCATGTGGAGCCCAGGAGAGCATGGCCTGTCCTGGCCAGGGAAGTCAGGAGAGAACGGAGTGAGATCCTTAGCTTCTTCTCTGTAGAACTGAGCCCCAGACCCACAGTACTGATAGGACCTAATACTCTTAATCCATCTCTCATTTTATAAATGGGGAAGCAGGCTCAGAGAGGTATAGTGACCGACCCAAAGCGATACAGCTGGTTAATGTCAGGAAACGGGACAGAGCCAAGCTCTGATGTCCTCTGCTTCTCCTGACAATGTCTTGGGGCCGGTGCCACTTTGGAGCAGCTGGGAAGGGAAAAGGGAAGGTTCAGAGATAAACAGACTTAGTCACTTAGCAGCTAGAATTCTGAATGCGCAAATTAATTTTCCCAATCTCTGAAGTTGCTCGAGGAAGGAGAATTAGATTTTAAAATAAGATAAAGAACAATCAAGCAGAAAAGACATTATAAAGATGAAGGTCAGCTAAAAAGCAGCACCTCTGTGTTTATTCTGTTAATTAAGTTTTATTTGGGGTAGTTTATGACAAGGCACAAAATTCAAATAGATGTGCACAAAAGGAAATACACTTACAAACAAGTGTGCCCCCACCCCTGCCCCATCACACCTGGCCTCTAGCCGCCCCAAGGCCACCCACCAGTCACGGGTTCTGGTGGATCCTTCCAGAGTATTCTATGCATATGCAAATGCAAGTGCACACATACAATTTTCATTTACGAAATGGTAGCACATTACTCTGCGTTTGCCTGCAGTTTTCACTGGGCAATATATTTTGGAGCATGCTCCACAGCTCATCCATCTCCTAAAAGCAAAACCAACAGCAGCTCCCTAAAGGCAACCATAACCCTCTCACCACCACTCCGATGAAAAATGGCAAGTTCTCTTCCTTTTAGCTCACATATTAACCAATATAAACTTTTAGAGTGTCTAGGTTAGAAGGACTTTCAAGGTCATTTAGTCAAATATCCAAGCACCACTTTTTCCCCAGAAAAGCTTTTCTTTTTGTTACTACAAAACAACCTGAGTATGTGTGTCTCTTTATATACATACACAGTTCACTCTTGAACAGTGTGAGTCTGAACTGTGTGGGTCCACTTAGCTCGTATAAGTGGGTCTGAGCAGTTCACACCCACACTGGCCAGGGGCCAGCTGTGCTTTTCTATCCCTCGTTCGTGGAAATCTGTATGAGTGGAGGGCCGACTTCAGTTATATGGGCGTTCGACTGCACAGGATTGTTCAAGGGTCAGCTGTATATCCATCATCCAACTGGAGGTATGTTTACTAGACAAATGGACAGATGTGTATATGCATCAACATGTAATATAATATATGGGTGTTTGTGTGAATATATATGTGTGTGTGTGTTCATGCATCTCCAACGGTCAGCTGGTTTCTGTGAAAACGGGGCCACAGGAGGCCTGGAACACCTCGTTATTTAGGAGTTGGCTCCTCAGTCAAACACCCTGTGAATTCCCAGACCTGGGATCTCCAATGAGTGCTTTTCCTTAGCAGGGGGCAAAGCTGTGTGCTCCCTGCTGCCCCTAGACAGAAGCAGGACTGGGGTTGGAGGGTGCACAAAGCAGGGCCAGGCAAGCTTGGCTCCCTGAGCACAGAGGCAGCTGATAGCAGCTCTGACTCTGCTAATCAGAGCAGAATCCTAGACAGGGGTTTGGGGACCCAGTTTGGATAATGCGAAGTACATTGTTTTCCCTCAAGATGAAATTAAATATAATTGGTAATAAAATGTTAGGAATTTGCAGCTCTGCAGGAGCCAGAGAAGTTTTGTTGCTTAATTAGGATTGTCTGAGGTGAACTTAGAATTTGATTCAGTCTTTTATTGTCGTAAATTGACTTTATAATTATTCTATAAATGGGAAAAATCCCACCACAGATACCTCTTCAGGAATAATTCTTATGCACCCAGCAAGCTGGTTCTGTTTTCACCAGCTCAATAACGGCATTGACGGGGTGGCAGAGGGGCGACTGTCCTTGTCCAGTCTGGTGTGTGCACCATCCAGGTGCGCTCACAGAAAGTGACAAATTCATCGGGCTGTAAGATGCTCCTTACACTAAATGCTGTGCCGTGGTTTGGAAACGTGGAACTTTGGACACATTGCATGAACCACAGTGCAGAG
>VMDR010007171.1:0-41823 GCA_007922815.1 Macrotus californicus | reverse complement strand
CTTTGCGGAAAACAGTATGGCAATTTGTGCCGAAAGGTAAAATGTTCATTTAATGAGCAATCTCATTTTGGAGCCATTAATGTAGAGATTTATGTTGATGGAATGTTTATGGCTTATTGTTGAATGGAGAAATAAGTAGATTATAAACTGATTTTAAAGTAATTTCATTTGTGTAAAATTATATATGATCTAAATATTTTAAAAATTTTCTACATATATTGTGTGTTTAGGCAGAGTCATGCAGATCCTAAAGGACCATTAGATTCTAAGATCTTAAAGGACCATTAGATTCTGAAGTACGATTCAAGTGTTGGCACACTTGAAAGTTCAGTACCAGTCACACAGTAGGTACTCAATAAATGTTTAAGGAAGGTAAGGGTAGAGGACAGGAGGGAGGGAGGGAGGGATGGAGAGATTATTTGCCAAATTGTTGATAGGGTTTGTGGGCTTCTGTATTGTTTTTATTTTGAACATTGTACTTTCTGTATCTCCATGACTTTTTTTTTTACAAGGACCATGTGTAATTAGAAAAACATTAACAAAGCTATTTTAATAAGTAAAATCTTTATATATTGGTCAGATTTGAGTATCTGTGAGAGATCCCAAAGCAGTACAAGACTAAGGAGAAAGGGCTTTCATATGGCCAACCAGCAAGAATGGGTTTTCATTTCAATCGCAGTTTCAGTGCTGCTTGTCACCAAAAAGGTAACCATTTCATCCTCAGGTAAAAACAGGAGACATTCACCCTGAAATAAACACAGCAAGTAGTCCTGACAGTTTCCTAAGCCTGCTTTCTTTCCTGTGTCCGTGGAAGTCCCTTGAGCAACCCAGCCCCATCTCAATCTCCCCCCACCCCAGGCTCTTTGTCAGTAGTGTTAGTCCTACACATGGGATTTGCGTTGCTGATCTAAATTAAAAGTCCTCTCTGCCCTCTATCTTCTCTCCATTCCCTCGTTACCTAGTGCCCTTTGCAGTTTTTCTGTCAAGTCACTGATTTCCATCTTTTAGGTGCCCTAGGCACATGATCCAGTTCTAGTTTCTGCAACAGACAAAAAGAAGAATATCTGCCTGCCAGCAGGGGAAACAGGATGCTGAAGTGGTGCCTCGTTTGCCCCACATAAAGTGCTTCTGTCTGGATCTTCTCCCAGAATTCTTGGGAGAAGAGGCTGCCGTCAGGGGGTATGCTTTTTCAGATGGGGTTTGGCAAGTCAGAAATGGTCTCACTTCCCTCTGTGCCATGGGAACACTCAGCCTAGATTACAGGAATGTGGTCTCTTTGGGGTTTGCCCTCCAGAAGCTGAGACGGGTGCTCTGGTGTGTTATCTGTCCCGGGCTGGAGACAGACAGGCTCCAGTCAGCTCATTTGGGTAACTCAGCAAGTGCTTGCAAAGACCTTTCCAACCTAACCCCTAAAGCTGACAGACACCACCTATTTCTAAAGGAACAAAAGCCAACTTTTGTTTCAGGGCATTTTTTCAAGCTATTGGTCTTTGAACGAGAACAAATACACTTAGCACTTGACCTAATATCTTAATACATATGCTGAATATTTATTTCTGTATTGGTCAACATCCTTTTTTGAAACAAGCATTTTTTCCCTCTCAAACTGTATTTGTTTGCTAAAAATTCCCAGCATATTGAGAAGTAATTGATACATAACATTGTTTAAGTTTAAAGTGTACAACATAATGATTTGATGCATGTACATATTGTGAAATCATTACCACAGTAAGGTTAGTTAACACATCCATCACCTCGTGAGAAGTTACAATTTGTGTGTGTTGTGAAAACAGGCACACTTTGTTTTATTGTGCTTTGCTTTATTGACTTTCACAGATATGTTTTTTAAAAAGTTTGAAGCAAGACCCTCTACTAGCAAAAACATTACGACTCATGTTACTGTGGTGGTCTCCCACTGAAAGCTCAGTATCTCTGAGGTGTACCTGTGCCACTTTCCCACCTCAGCAGGGGGAAGAAAAGTTTCATTTTTGCCCAGTAACAGCTTAGTCAATGGGAGACTGCCATAGCTCAGCAATGGAAAGTCACAGACCTCTAACTTTCAGTTTCCGCCAGTGGGCTCTTGTTTACAGCAACCCCACCCCAAGTCCATAGAAAAACGATCTCCTTCTTTGTTTCTCTGAACTTACAGTGGTTTGCCATTAGACCCCATGTCCTGGACCGCAGTTATTTGTTGTTCCTGAATGAACCCATTTTGCTGGAGAAATATCTGGCAATTTGTTTAAGATTAACAATACTCACTTCGAAGAATCATAGCACAAGGATTCTCCCAGGAGTAAACCAGAAAAATCTTAAAATGCACATCTGATCGTGTTACTGTATTAATGTAGTGAAAAAAAGGACCACAGACTTAATTTCCAAACTGGGTCTCTGTCATCTTCAAACAGGTGGACAAAATGGGAGAGGCTCACAAACAGCAGTGACTCCTTGTTCCTGCTGCTTGGTGTTTTGGAGTTACAGTTGTATTTTGATTTTGCTTCTTGTGCAACTGGCATAGTAGCTTAAGAACAGTTGGGGGTATCCTTACAATACCTGCCATTTTTAGGTTGTTAAGTGTCTTTATCCAAGAATGGCATTTTTTTCTAAATTTTTTTTTTGACACAGAACTTTTGCACAGAGGTTTATTAAGACATACGGGGATTTAGGCAAAACCCCTCTTTCCAAACAGGGTGAGGAGCTGTGGGCATTTCTGGTAGAAGAGGGGGTAAATGAGGACCTCATCACTAGTCAGTGTGCCTGGGTGTCCCTGCCCCAAAACTGATTCAAAGTCGCTCAAGCAATTAGAAGGGGTGGACATGGAGGGTAGTGACACAGAACAAAAGAAATCCCTGAAGAACTGATCAAGTTTTAGGCAGGAAGAACCAGGCCAGCTTTGGAGACTTACCATTCTAGAAGGGGGGCATTAAAGGCTATCTCAATTCTCTCTCTCATCTCATGATTTTGCTTGTTTCATCTCATGTTTACCTCATGTTTCTGCTTTCATGTATGTGTCCAAAACTATATTCTCTTCCAGACAGAAATGATCTTTTCTACCAAGTAGGGGACTGTCCTCTGGCAGCACCACTCTGCATTCCTAGCTTTCCAGCAGCAAGTAAAGAATGCCCTCTCTGAGCCTGAGTGTGTTACTATGCATCAACCCCCTGGCCAATACTGAGTGGGGAGCTGACTTCCTGTGATTGATCCATCGCTGGTCAAACCTCCACCACCTGACCAATCACCAGTCAGGCTGTGGAGGCAGGATCATGAGGTCTCCTGAGAAGATGGCTGCTCTCATTCAGGGGATTTGTTAAAGCAGCTCTCTAGAGGTAGGGTGGTGTTGAGTGGACTCCAAAAGTCTTCTGCAGCTCTCCTACAGAAGACTCTTCTGTGTCCCCCACAAACACACATGTCCTCTAGGTCTGTCTTTGTTGTTTCATGCCTAGCTCTGTGGTTCTGAATGAATTTCGGTTCCTCCGTGAAGCCATCTGCTCCACTCTGCGCTTGAACTTTTGAGATTCTGATACAACGTCCTTGGAGAGACAGTCCCTTCTCATCATCTTTTCCCAGGCCGTTCCTTCCTCCAATGGGTCACCAAAACATATTCACATTACTGCAGTTCTTAGCACTCATAATCATTTGTTTATGTATTTTGCTCTCTCTCCTCCAGATTGGGATGCATTGGGTTGTATTCATCTTTGTACTCGGGGCCTAAACTAGTCACTGGCACTTCATTGATGTTTGTACAATGAACAGGTGAATAAATTAATGGAAGGGAAGGGAGGGAAGAAGGAAAACTCTTTAAATCCAACCAGGTATAAAAGTACTATAGAAAATAACTTTTAAAGGGTTTTGTAATTCCAAACCCTGCATAATCAAAGCAATCTGCATTGGAACCATGTTTGTGAATTGGAGGGTAGTAGCTGCAGAGCAATCTCCAACACTGTGTTTAAATTAATTAAGCTACACCTAGCAGCTGGTATGCTCAGGGGCAGGAAGGAGAGGAGGGAGCTTGGAACAGCTGAGAGGTATAATTGAGAATAAGAAAATCACAGAGGAAAGCATATGTTTTGCATTTTCCAGGGAAGTTCTGATTTTAAACATTCTGTCCCATTGCCCCCTTAAGCACACTAGTTTCTGTTAAGATTGTTGTTTTGATATGTGTGAAGGGAAATGTGGTAAAAATATGTAAAATTAATCTGTCTGTCTAGTTGTTAAGAGGAAAGAGAAGCATGAAAGTTAAGACACAAAAGAACTGAAGGGAATGACATTCACTTCTCCTAATTTGAATCTTTGAACTTAGAATAGTCTGATGACACAAGGCTGAAAAACCCCGAATCTTTGTAAATTATTATGTTATTTAATGATAAAGCATCAGGGTATTACATTTTGTTGAAGTACTTGGTATCTTAAATAAATGTTTATTTTCATGAAAACCTATTGTTTCCCTGTTTTTGCCAAACTTATGGTAAGCCTGGCCTCCAGATAAAAAAAAATCAGTTCCTACTATTCATAATTCTTTTTAATTTTAGGGAAAAATAAACTTAAAACAGTGGTTCCTACTCCTAGATCATCTTTTAATTTTATTGCAGGGATACTCTACCAGTCTTCTACTTCCTGTTCTCTTTCTAGATTCTGGCTCTCAATAGCTCTGGAGTGGAACTTATGTGAAGGCTTTTAAGTGAAGTGTCCCAGGCATTTCCAATTTAGAGGGCGGAGCTCGTAAACTAAGAGTTTCTCTGGATATGGCCCTGCTCTAACCCAATCAGAATCACCTGGGATCCACTGACTCAGAGTTGCTGATGAAAAAGGTCAAGAATCTGCATTTTAATTATCCCCAGATAATTCTCATGCACACCTATGTTTGGGACCCACAACTAAAGTTTATGATTTAGAATAAAAATTGATGACTGCTAGCATCTATCTAGTAATGTATATTTAAAAATACCTTAATTAACCAGAATGTTCAGAGAATTGGGAATTCCAGTAAATTTAATTTTATGGTAAATTCTCCCTTAACTGAACTGGAAGAGCTTCCATCTTATGTGCCTGAATATAAATACTGAAATTTCCAGAGTAAGCCTACCATGATTTTATTTACAAGCAGGACCCATGGACCTCCTGGGAAAGACAACCTTAAAGGAAGAGGAGTTGAAAAAATCATACTTGGTCCAAAATCAACAGACTGATGCCAGCAAGGAAGGCAAACAGGGAGAGGGAGGTAGTAAAAATGAGAATTTTATTCACCAAAAAGGGAAACCAGTAAAATCTATAGAATACACAGGCTTGTGATATCACAGGCCAGACACACAGGGGATGAGGTAAGATTTTTAATGTTGAGGTGGCTAGTTAAATGCACACTATATAACAAGGAGAATGGTAAGTGCTTGTCCAGTCCTCACTGAGTGTCAAAGTGGGAGAGGACCCACATATATGAGCACAGAGAAAGTCAGAAGAAAGTCCACTGTGGCTAGAATTTGAGGGGAAGAGCATAATGAGTGCTGTGAGATGTGCTGAAATGATCACATTCTTTCTAGTACATGAGATGCAAGTGCTGAGAACTTCTTGAAGTTATTAGGAGAGACATTTGGAGTGGGTGGTTTTCTCGTAGATAATAGATGTGCGTGCAAATTGAGAAATACTTCTTTGTTACTGTTTTATGAGATTCATAATACTTTGAGAAAGTTTTAGATTTCTTTCTGATCAACTTAGGGTTCTGCTATGATTAAATTAAATGATAAATGGAAAATGTATACAAAGGTAACGTGGACTGATTGTAATTGAATTTGCTCTTCATTGAGGAGCCTTGGTGATTAATGAACTGTTTTCTAGAGTAGTTGTTCTAGGGCTTGTACCTAAATGCATGTAGGACTTTTAGTAATATAAAATATAACTTGGCTCTGCCCCTGGATATTCCAATGTGGGAGAGGGATGGCATCGACATATATATTTAAAATTCTTTGCGTCACTCTTAGGCACATCAGGGCTGGCAGCCACTGCTTTCGTGTGGAGGTCAATGGTAAGTGAACAGAGCCTTAGCAACCTGAGCCCTGGTTTTGTCCCCAACAAACATTTTTGTGATGTGGGAGGAAGTCTGACAGGTTGACAAGGTCACTAAAGTCTCTGTGCTTCATTTTCCCCATTTGTGAAATGCAGAGCTGGACTCACCAGTGAACACCTACCTTTCTAAAGTCAGGTGTTCCTTTATTCAATGAGAATTTTACTGGGAAGCTTTAACACATAATACAGAAAAAAAAAAAGAAAGCAGAACTGCTTTGATTTCTGTTCAGCAGGCCCCCACAGGATTTCAGAAATCATTGGCCTGGATGGTCAATAATGTCCCTCCAGAACTAGAATTCTATTCAAGGCAGAGAAAATTCTCATTAGTTTGTACTGTACTATTCAGGAGACTGGAAGTTTCATGTCATATATATTCTGAGGACTGTGAATGAAGGCAAGTAGGCAGACAGAGCTGGAATTTTACCTGTTTGCTGTCTTATCTTTGTCCTGTTCTGCTCTGTTTTTCAGACGCACTTGCCACTGGCTGCCAGCTAGGTTTGGCCCAAAGGATGTACTGGCAGGAGATTGGAGGACAGGAGAAAATGTAATCCAGAATATTTCAACCCTTCTTTCTCTGTGTTGGGTGATGTCTCTGGAAGACAGATGTTTCTTCCCTCCTTCCAGAGGTGGCCTGCTGGGGTGTGCAGGTATCCCTAACTCTAGTAACACCCCCTTCCCAGTGTCCCACCAGCCCTAGCTGTTGAGGCAGCTTCTATCCATATTTGTGTTCTAATGTCTATGTTGCCTTGCCACCACCCCCTCTGTTTTTCTGACTACATCCTGACTACATCCTGACTGATAGTGTTGTGTTGGGATTACATTATGAGGACCTTGAAAAAGATGCTAAGGAATTTGCATTTGATACCTTAATGTTGTAACCTTGTGTTTAGGGAAAATTAGTGGTCCCAGTATGGATATTGGACTATAGAAAGAAATGAGAGGACATGCGAAACAACAAATGCTACCATAATACAATGGAACTCTTTCACTATTCAACTTCATTTTACCCATTTCCAGGTATGTTTTTTTCTTGAAGAAATTTTTTTCCAGCACCTTGTAGAATTCTGCCTCTAAATATCTCTTAGTTACCTAATCCACCCTTCTTCAACATTTTTACTTTCAAAAGCAAGATGCAGATGGCACATAGGATGACCTGAGTCACCATGTTAAAGAAATTCCATGGAAAAGGAGATGAGCCTGACTTAAGAAAATCAATTCCACTCTTTGATATATACCCAAGAGAAATGAAAGCATACATCCACACAAGGAGTTGCATACTAATGTTCTTAGTAGAATTATTCATAATAGCTCCAAATTAGAAACAACCTAAAAGTCTAGCAGCTGGTGAATGTATAGCCAAAATGTGCCAAATTCATGTACTGGAATACTACTGAGCAGTAAAAAGGACCAAACCCCCGATATATCCTATAATGTTGATGAGTTGCAAAAACCTTATGCCAGGTGAAAGACACTAGACACAAGAGACCGCACATTGTGTGGTCCCATTTATATGAAATGTCCAGAAAAGGCAAATCTATAAAGAAAGTAGATCAGTGATTGCCTGGGGTGGAGTGGGAGTGGGAGTGGGAGTGAGGGTGGGTGTTAACTCACAAAACGGCATGTGCAATCTTATTGGGGTGATGGAAATATTCTAAAATTGGTGTGTGGTGATAGTTGCCCAACGTGGGAACTGTACTAAGAAATCATGAATTGTACATTTAACATGAGTGGATTATAAGATATGTAAAATATGCCTTAATAAAGTCATTTTTTAAATGGAGAGAGGCCATAGGCAGTGGCACTGTTATTGATCTATGCCTTTTAGAATCCAATTAGTTACTATGTGACTTTCAACCACATTATCCACATATCTATGTCATTTCCATGGATTTTTATTCCAAAACAGTATTGAGAACTTTGCTGAAGTCTGGCTAGATTATCATTACTCTAGTACTCCTATGTACCCATTCAATTTAATTAAAAGAGGCAAAATAGTCTGATGTGGTTCAGGCTTTTATAAGTGTGTGCCGATCAAAGAAGGGGGAGGGGTGATTAGAACTTTAGAATCCCACATCATCTAACCCCAAAGTGGTCCATAAGCTGATAGTCTAATCCCAGAGGTTTGGGGAAATATTAACTGGTGCCAGACAGTCTACACTCAGAGGTTTAGAAGAGAATGCTTAGCTTTGTTCTCTGCACTTAATAGCTGGGAGATAAGTGATAAACAAATGCTTTTGAAAATAATTTCTGCCCAACATGGTAAAATAGCTTTAATTCCTACGATCTGAAGAATAAGAAGCCTGTTTATCTTGCTCTATTGTGGCAATAAGGTGCTTGCTGTGAAAGGTCACTGCTCAAAATGAAGCTCAATGATTCACATAATAATCTATGGATTCTTTCCTCCCTGGGTTTGCCATTGCCTTCAGATTAAAGCCCCCTTTTCCTGACTTCAGGGTTCACAGGTCTGCCATCAACAGCCCAGTGAGTATCAGACCACAATTGAAATGATTGAGAACCAAGAAATTTAGTTTCTTAGTTCTATTATTTTGTCATGCTTTCTCTCTGGGAGAGAAATAATAGACCTCCACCTCCCCACACCCAAGCCTGTACCTCAGCATGGCTAAGAGGGGGGAGATTTCACTCAGTCGTAGCTCTGCCATCATTAATTGAGGGACCTTAGGAAAATTACTGGACCTTAGATTCTTCATCTACAAAACAGACTTCTTACAGTGCCTGTCTCCTTCACAGCATGGTTGTAAAGAGAAATGTAATAAATGTAACTATCTTTTAAAAATATTTACTGGAGGAGAGATGCAGAAACATGTTGTTTCTGTGCTTAAATCAAGCTGAATTTCAAAACTTTGGGCATATGTAGAAGGAAAGCATACTAAAAATTAACCTGAAATTTTCAAGTGCTGCCTCACTTTCAGATTCTGCAAGCTCCCTGCTTGGTGCTCCTCAAGCTAGGATCGTGGCAGCTGATCGCAGTAAAGGAGGGACAGCTGCCTGCCGGTCCTTTGATAAAGAAACCTTAAGAGGACTGAGGATAGATACCACGACAGCTCCCTCCAGCCACATGTTACTCCCACATTGCAAGGGGTCCACCCCCGGCCAAATCCTGCCCCCTGCACTTTTCTCCACTGCTCTCCTCTGCCCTGCCACATCTTATATTCTTTTCATCTCCCTCTGATAGATGTCTGAACGCTTGATGTGCGATGGCAATTCCTGTTCCCATGGAGCCGCTGCTTTCAAGACAGCTCCAAACAGACAAAGACAAGGCAGAAAATGGCCTCCTCAATGGAGATGAAACAAAGCTGCCCAGATGAAGAAATCTGTTCCGAGCTCCTGTCACTAAAATTCACCTCTTCTGATTTAGGCTACTTTAGGTAGGATGGGGAATGCAGGGAAGGACACATTGACTTATGACTCCCAGTTGTACTGTGGTTACATTTCTATCAGACAGACTGGACAATTCAGTTCCAAATGTGCTCAATCAAATAAACAGAGCTCACTGTTTTTAAGTTTATTAAAATTATAAAACTTCCATAAACAGAAGCCCACTTATAGAAAATTGAAAGAGTCTAAAGGCAAGGATCCAACCCAGCCTGTTCAAAAAATGGAAAAATGTTTTCCAGATTATTCTCAGCTCCAAAGAGAAAATCATCTCATACATCACTAGAGAACTTGATTAAAATCTCTCCCTGCTCAGCAGCGCAAAAACTGGCCCAAGAATTCTCAAAAGAGAGTCATCTCAGGATTGTTCAGAGGAGTCCTTGCATCCTGGAGCTTAGTTGTATCTCTATACATGCTGTGTGACAGCAGAGTCACTGTGAAGAGGACAGAACAAAAGAGCTGGGAAGCTGGACTCCTTGTCTGAGGCACGAAACCTGGACCAGGAGGACTGGATACTTCAGAGAGAGATGGACCTCTTCTCAATGGGAACATCAGCATCAGTGCAAATTGGTAATCTTAGATAAGAATCAGACAACAAATCAGACAGAGCTGTACAGTAATGCCAAAACAAGGCAAAGTGTTGGTAGCTGCTCAGAGCTATGCACTTTCCCAACCTGTCCTCAGAGTGACTGCTGATTTCAGAGCCATATTGTAGTTGCAGCTACCCATTTCCCAAATATGAGGGGGGCCCCCCAAAAAAATCTGGAATTATCTTCTGGAGGGCAGGCCTCTTGTATTGCAGGCTTCCCCTACTAGGTGAGTGTTCTAGGAACCCATCTGTATCAGTATACTAGCTGGTGGTGTTGTGTGAGGCTGTTTGGCTTCAGTGAATTTTTTTTGAAGACTCTTTCAACATCTGCCCACTTCATGATAGATGATTTACAAGCATACCTGCCCATACCATGCTGAGTGTTCAGCAGTTTTTGACTCAAAATTGCTTGACTCCCATGGCCCACACTTCCAGTTTACGTGATCTCAACTTGAGCAACTGTTTTTTTGTTTCCCCAGATGAAAAATGTCCTCAAAGGGAGATAAATGTTTTGCCCATGTGGAAAAGGTGAAACAAAAAATGGCAGAAGCATGAAAAGGCATCAAAATCAATGAGTTTAAAAACTATTAAGAACAACTGACAGTAACCAGAGGGGAAGTGGGAGGGGAAAATGGGGGGGGGAGAAGGGGGAAGGGTTGTCAGAAATATGTGTAAAGGACACATAGACAAAATCAAAGGGGGGTAGGATCAAGGGTGGGAAGTGGGGATGGCTGGGGTGGGGAGCAGTGGGGGGGAATGGAGACAACTGTACTTGAACAACAATAAAAAACATGTGAAAATAAAATATACTTTATCTTATTAAAAAAAGCTGTTTGAGCAGTGGACAAAAAGGCTCAATAGGTGTATTGCATCAAATGGAGAGTACTTTGAAGGTGACTGAAGTTTAAACATGCAAGAATAAAGACACAATTTTTTAATAAATAAATTCCATTTTTTTGGTCCCCCCTCATAATTGCAATTAAGTTATTGGCTTAAAATTGACACATAATTCAGTCAATGTTGACTTAATGTTTTGCAACAAAACCTTTTTTCACCCTCTAAGGCAGGGTAGGGGGGTCAAACTCATTTTCACTGGGGACTATATCAGCCTTGCAGTTGCCTTCAAAGGGCTGAAATAATTTTAGGACTGTATAAATGTAACTACTCCTTAACTGTTAAGGAGTTGAAATTATATTCGGCCCTTTGAAGGCAACCATGAGGCTGATGTGGACTCCGGTGAAAATGAGGTTGACATCCCTGCTTTAAGGCAATATTTCTGATATAATGGCCAACAGACTCCTCCATCAGGCTCAGCTAAGCTTGTTAAAATGCAGAAACTTGGGTACCTTCTCTGGCCTTCAGAATCAGATTGCCTTAAGTCAGGACCCAGAAATGTGTATTTTCACATGCTCACACAAGTGATTCTTAAGCACATGGAAGTTGAAGAACTTTCTACTCTAAGGTCCTTGGTTAAACAGCCCTCTTCAGGTACTGTGAAGTAAGATAACAACCAGGAGCCCTCACTGGGACCAATCTAATGGAATAAAAGTGATAGGGAAGTTGAATGGAATTCACCTCTAACCAAGTGCAGTTACTTACGGAAGTGAATGAAACAGGCCAGCTGTGAAAATATCTGAAGATTTGGATACTTGAATGAAAAAAGTCATCAAGTTATTTTGACACTGTGAAAATAGCCAAAATTCAGCTCTTTTCAATGTTGTTGCATCATTGGAACTGAACATATTGGGGAGACTAAAATAAATCAAACATGGTTCAGAAAGGCTAAGAGAAAATCACAAATAATAGTGCTGGAAGAGACTTTAAAGACCACTTGGTTTGGTATTTCATCTTATAAATGAAGAAACCAGAGCCTCGGGGGGCCTAGAGATCAAGGTCATACAGCTCATTAGTGACTGAGAACCAAAATTTTCTGACTTCTGGCCTGGGTTGTTTCAATGGCACCTCTCCTGAGACTAGAATAAATTCCATGGAGTAAAAAGATAAAATAATCCTGTTTTCTTTTCTCTTAAAAAGTAGCCTTGCTGTGGCTGGTGTAGCTCAGTGGATTGAATGCAGGCTGTGAAGCAAAGGGTTGCTGGTTCGATTCCCAGTCAGAGCACATGCCTGGATTTTGGGCCAGGCCTCCAGTCGGGGGCACGTGAGAGGTAACCGCACATTGATGTTTTTCATTCTCTCTTTCTCCCTCCCTTCCCATTTGTCTAAAAAAATAAATAAAATCTTTTCTTTGAAAAAGTAGGCTCATCACTGAAAGAAAAAAGTCACTAAAATGAAAAGTACAAACTAAAATGCTGACACATGACCCAAAAGGAAATGTAAATGATTTGATGTTCTCAAGAAATAGTCATTTGATCATTTCATTCATTTAATAAGCATTTTAGTGATAGTTCCCTCATATCCTGGGAGAGCAAGGAAAGCTCTTGAGAGGGAGGCAGTTTCACTTTGGTAAGATGACCCACAGAGAGCTTGCTCTTTGGTTGCCGAGGCCTCCTTCACCTGTCTTCACTTGTCTCATCCAGTCTTGCTCACGGTTTCTCAAATTGAACTGTCCACCCCAGGAACTGAGGCTCATTCTCTCTTCACCTTTCCTTCTGCTATGGCCCAAAGTGGTATGCCTTCCCAACCTCTCTTGAGTTTTCAAAGACTGAGTTTGAGAATCTTTGCCTCCTTCAAGATCATTCTCTCTTCTTGGATCTCAAGGACATTTCCCTCAGTGAACTGCTGTAATATGTACTTAGAACTGAATAATATACTGATATTTTTGTTTCCCTCTGATTTTGTTAGAATTTTGCTTGTGCAGCTCTGGTAGGCAATAAGATGTGGTTGAAAGAGCACAGGGATTGCAGCTACATTGCTAGCTAAATGCCTGGGTTCCCTGTCACATGTCTCCCAGGCATCTCCAGCTCAGCAACTTTTCTACCCTTCATCCAACCCCTGACAAATATACTCCTCTTCCCTTGCTTTCTGTCTCACTGAAGTATGCACCACACCTAGCCAGAAAACTGGGGGTCATGTTTTAGCATTGTCTCTCCCTCCCATAGTAACAATCTTAAAGTATAATCTTCCCTCCTAAATATCTCCAGAATCCATCCACTTTGCTTTACTACCACTCCTGCTACCATTCTTAGGGCTGCCTCCCCTATTTACCTACAATAACTTTCTAACTCCAACCTTGCCCCTTCAATTTTGCTCTGTTCCACAACCAGGATAATCATTCTTAACTTCTCACACTGTCGCTTCCCTTGATACTATCACTTCCCTGTTTAAAACTTTTGGCTCTTGGGGTAAAATTTCAAACCTGTTCATGATCAAGTTCCTTTCCAGCCCTCTAACCCTGTCTTTCTACTTTCCCACCATGAATTTCATCTCCATACAGACCAAACTGCTTGCAGAATACGTGAGAAAGTGGCCTTATTTAGAAATAGTGTTTTTGCAGTTATAATCAAGCTAAGATGAGATGATTATGGTGGGCCCAAATCCAATATGACTGGTTTTCCTACAATAATAGAAAGAAGCCATGTAAAGATGGATACACACAGGGTGAATATTATGTGATGACAGAGGCCACATTGGACTGATGCAGCTGCAAGTCAAAAAAACACCAAGGACTGATGTTCACAACTAGAAGGCAGGAAGAGGCAAAGAAGGATTCTATCCAGAGTCTCAGAGAGAGCATGACCCTGCCGACACCTTAACTTTGGATGTCTAGCTTCTAGAACTTTGAGAGAATAAATTTCTGTTTTTAAAGGAGCCGTATGAAACTAATGTACTCTTACTATGGTACTAAATCATACTATATTTATATTGGCTGGGCATTTTTGCTTGTCTTTCTTCCTCAATGAAAGGTGGTATCGAGTCTTTTCTTAACTTTATTTTTATTGTTGACACTATTACATATGTCCCCATTTCCCCCTGACACTTTGCCTAACTCCACTCAGCCTCCACACCCCCTTCCCCCTGGCTACCCCCACTCTGTTGATTGTGTCTATGAGTTATGCAAATATATTCTTTGGCTAAAGATCTTTGAAATACAGTGTATATCTCAGTCCCTAGGACATAGAAATTGCTTAATAATTAGTGGCTGAATGGTAAGTTCAGTGTTATAAAAGTGAACTGAACTACTTTAATACCTCTAGCAAAGTACTTGACATGGAGAAGTACTTGGTGAACGTCAGTTGCCTACCCTGTCATCACCCTAAATATTAAAATATTCTCAGGATCAAGCACTTAGCCTTCATCTTCCTTGCATTCCTTCCAGACCTGGAACAGTGCAACAGAGACCCCTGGGGCTTCCCAACCATCCAGGTGTTCCCCCACCTTCTCCAGCTTTTCTGGCATTTAGGGTTAGTGTCATGTAATGGATTCTAGCCAAGTGCTGTAGATAGAAGTGATACTAGCCAAATCAGCCCTGCTTAAACCTCCAGGGACTTCTTCCTGTGCCATGACAACCTTGGGGGCCCCATAGCAACTTTGGAGGCCCACAGACTGAGTAGCTACAAGATGAAGGGGGTGACCAACCTACAAAAGATTCTATATGAGTGGGAAATAGACTTTTGCTGTGTTAGCCACTGAGATTTGGGGGCTTGTTTATGACCATGGCAGAGCCCAGCCTATTTTGACTAATATAAAAAGCAATGTAGACACGTGGGAAGTGCCTATCGGTTGGCTAATTAAATCATCACAACGAATAAAGATATCAGAGAATCCTGACTGAATAAAAACTGTTTAAGAAACAGAGGCATCTTTATGTTTCCTCTTGGCATGCATGCCTTGCGAGTTTGAAAAATTGTCTGGGGCTTAAATGTTTGATTGAGAAAAAGCTGCCCAGCTAAGACAGCTGCTGTGGGGAGGCTGTCTCACGTGACTCTGGACTGGCCCCTGTGCCTGGGCTTTAAAATAGATTAGTTCAATGGGACCAAACTTAATTGAATGCTGTTTGCTCTCTCTGCAAGCAAAAGGGGTGCAATATTAAATTATCAAGCATGCTTTAGTAAGAAATTATTGTTATGCTACAGCTCTTGCCATAAAGTTAATAGGAATAGTTAATTAGGACATTAAAATCTAAGCTATCCTAATGATCTGGAAGTAAAGTAAATATTTAGTAAGCTAGAAAACAGAGCATCACCAATAAAAGACATAAATTGAGCAGACATTCTCTAGTAATACAATTAAAATTTCACAATGTAAACTGGATGGCCACTTGTTACTAAAATATGAATTAAAGCTTTATTTGCACAGAGACATAAGTCCCCAGACATTTGGGGGGAAATGCCAGTGCCTGATTGATGAGTTGGATTCACTTTATTTGACTGTGCATCAGATGTTTTGGGGATGAAACAGGGGACTTGTTGACTACAGCGGTTCACTAATGCCCAGAGGGCAAGAGTCATCAGCATTTATTTATTATGTTTGACCCCTGAGGACAAGTTTGAGTGCATCCTGCTAGGAGCTCTCACTCTTAGTGAGAACTGGGACTTAAATGATGCTTAGCAACCCAACTGTTCTTCTAGCGTCCATCCTGCCTTCCACACACAGAGACGACTCATCTGCGCCTTCTCTTTTCTCTTAGCCTCAAACGCTTCCTCCCAGCTTCTCAGATAATGACAACGAATTCTTACTTCGCAGAAGGAACAGATGTGATGGCAAGAGAATATGCACACATTTCTGTAACTACACTAATCTACCCACCTGCATCTGTTCCCATGTGTTCTGCCTTCTCTTCTATTACTATGGAAGAAATGTCTGAGACCCTGTACCTGTACATTAGATCTCAGCTCCTCTTACCTACTCAAGGCATTGCTCCAGAAAATGTCCCCCCTTTCTCCTCCATTAATCATGTTTTCTTCTCTATTGGATTGTTCTTAACCAATAAGAACTGTGAGAGGTCTGATGGGTGCTAGCAGAAGCTATGAGACTCCTGGGTCAGAGATAAAGGACATTATTACTAAGGATCAGCATTTTATTGTGGTAGTTCCCTAAGCCCCAGTCCCCACATGGTGATATGAAAAGAGCCAAGTGACACCTGTACATTCAGTCAGTTGCATTAGAGGACAGAAACCCTAGGCCTAGAGAACTTGAATTGTTTATTATATTGGACAGTAAACATGCCTGGCCTTTGTGCTAGAATGAGACACCCATTTTGTCTTCAAAAGCAGTACATCCTAGAAAAAAAATAACTCAGAACAGAAGCAACCCAGTGTCTCTACTCACAAGATATGCAGAAATGCAAAAGATTCATGGAAAATTGCCTTCTAACAACGTGCATGCTTTAATTCCTCCCATCAATTATAAAAACTTCTTTTTTGACCCTATATCCTTTCTGTTTACAGCACCATTTCTCTTCTCCTTTTTATAGCTATAATCCTCCAAAGGATTATGGTGGCTGACTCAAATTTATCTCTTTCTCTTGAATACATTACTATCAGGCTTTAATCCCTACCCTGCTTTGTCAAGGCCACCGATGATCTCACTGTGTGCTAAATGCAAGGCTCAATTTTCTTTTCATATTTCATGATTCATTTTTACACAGTCGATCTCTCTCTCCTCCTTGAAACACTCTCTTCCTTGATATTTTAGGACAACATTACTTTCCTCTTTTTGCCTTCTACTGTTTCTTCTCAGTTTTCCGAGCTGGTTTTTCTTCATCTTCCATCATGCTGGAATGTTTCCAGGATCAGAAATAGAGCCCCTCCTCCCTTCTATCAGGATAGATATGGATATATATATATATATATCTATATCTCCAGGATATACAACCAGGACTGGATCTATATCACTGTTGTATATTCAGAATTGTGACTTTGAAACCATCCATGGGATGATGACTCTACAGTTTTAGACTATCCTTTGAAATACTGATTAATATATCGAACTGCCTATTCCATATCTCCTCTTGAGTGTCTTTTAGACATCTGAAGCCTAGTAGATTCAGTGTAGAACTCCTGATCATCCTACCCCTAAACCTCTCCCTCCACAAGCTTACCCATTGCATCAAATGGCAACTCTATTATTCTGGTTGCTTAGGCCCATATCCTTGCTTCTGCTCTATCTTTTATGTTCCACATTTTATCCGTAGTGAATTCTGTTGATTCCACCTTGAAAATATATCCAGAATCCAATCAGTCTTCCCAGCCTCCACTGTTAACACTCTGGAAAAGCCACCATTACCTTTTCCCTGGGTTATTATACAAGCCTCCAAAGAGGGGTCCTTGTCTTCTTTTCAGTTTGTGCTCAACACAGAAGATCCTGTTAACACATGTCAGATAGTGTCACTCTTCAGACTCAAAACTCTCCAATGGCTTTCCACTACAGAGAAAAAGCCACAGTCTTTACAGGATCTTTTGCTCCTCATCAAGTCTTTGACTTCAGCTTCTACTACCTTCCCTTCTCTTCCTATCCCCTGCCATGATCACGCCTTGTGTTCTTTGTACTTACTCTTCTCTCTGCTTACTATGCTCCTTCTCCCAGAGATTCTCATGGTTTCTGCCCTCATCTCTTTTACACCTTTGCTCAAATGTCACCTGAACACATAATTGTAAATGGAAAGCACATGCCTACCCTGAACACTTCCTAAATACCTTGTCACCTAATTCTGTATCAATAACATTACCTAAAGCCTGATCTAATGTAGACAGTTGATTCCCATCAGCTATATCACTGTGAATGCTGAATTAACAAATACTGAACCTTTGCTCTTACAGTGCACACCTTGGTCAAAATGTTTTTTCAACCATCAATATATGACTTTGTTTTATGTGTGTTTCTATTTAAAGGCTCTTTGTTTAACACATATTTTTGGTTCATTAACACTGAACTTGTAACTTATGCCTGAACAAAGCTGATCTAACACACATATTTTCTCCATAGGGGAGATCAAGGATTTCTTATACTAAGAGGTACTAGAAAGCACATTAGCACTATTCTTAGGGGCCACTTTAAATAGCGAAATCACTAGAAGTACAAAAAATGGCACTAAATAGACAGAAAAGAGCACTTGTTAGTATGAGAGTACGACAGCAGAAACAAGAAGGTAGAGAGCATTGTCTCGTATGACATCACCAAGGAACATGCCTGTTGGGTGATTCAAGTTTTTCACAGCTCTGGCATGTTTACAAATGGCCATGAAACACTATAGTAACTTAGGAGTTACAAATAACTTTTAACAAGCAGGAGATTGTATATATGGACTCTTCAAATGATGAGAATGGACTGTGTTTATTACATATATGCACATTACTTACATGTTTGTGTACACAACTGTTAGGTTTACTGTGTTTCCTCCTACTGAAATAAAAACATCAGCCTGGGGATTTTTGTTGGTTTACCTCACTGATGTATTCCCAGTGCTTAGAATAGTACCTGGCACACTCAATAATGTTAAGTGAATAAAGGAAGGTGCCTTCCTGCCCAGGCGAGAAACTGCAATGCTTTTGAGGATTTGAAGGCAAAGACTATTGATGTCGGAGGACAGAGCTCCAGCAGCACCAAAGCCGTTGAAGCATTTATAGCCAAATGTCCAGGGGAAACAGTGTGCTAGAGAAAGAGGTCCAAATAGGTCACAGGTCATCAAATGCAAAGGGAGAGAAACAGGTATGGAGAAGGAGGGTGGAGCTGGAGAGCAGAGTGACAACAGAAGAACTGCACTGAGCACTGGACTGAAAGGGAAATAGGATAGCAGTCAAGAAAATCTGTGATACTGTGGTTAACGCTTTTGGCTGGACATTTCACAACCTTGGTAGTGAGGTCTGTGGGAGGGCCAGTTGGGTATAAAAATCTAGCAATATGAAATATACCATTAGCTGTGAACTGCTTGAAATCAGCACATGTGTCTGATACAACTTTGTACTTCCAGCTTCTGGCATCACCTGGCATACAGTAGGTGCTAAAAAATGTTTATTGCACTAGAGAAGCCTCCATTACCTATCACAATCTTCTTAGGCCAGAGAGAAGAAGAGAACATTTCTACAATCTCTTGGGTCTTATAAAAAAGGCCTCCATTCAGCCTAGACTCCATGTTAACCAGGGCCTTGACTCAGGGGTGAGATTCCTCTTCCCTGTTCTCAGTCCCACTCCAGCTCTCTGAGCTAGATCTCTTTGCATTTCCTTAGCCTTATGTCCTGGTCCTGGAGTAGACCCATCAAAACAAAAAAAAATTGTTGAAGTTAATGGACTCAGTTACTTTCTCTAAGGCAACAGCTCTTAATCTGGCATATATAAGTTGGCTTGAGGTCCTTGAACCTCCTGAAATGTAAAATGTGCTTATGTGCCTGTGTGAAATTTTCTAGAGAGAGGATTCATAGAAGTCACTAAGGTGGACTTGTTAATCAGAAAAACTCGAGAACAATTCCTTAGAATGATTCTCATGGTTCCTGCAGATCAGGGATAGAATAAAATATGATCAGGGAACTCAAACAGAGTATCTACTTACGTGATTGGTTGCTCATTTTTATAGAGGGAGGTTCTAAAACTCCTGCATGCGTGGAAATCTCTTGGGGACCCTGACTAAGAAATTTAGATTCAGTAAGTCCAGGTAACAGTCCTGGGATTGGCTGTTTAAATAAGCTTAACAATAGATCCTGATGCAGGTGGTCCCCAGAGCACACTTCTGACTTTCTAAAATGTTTGGCCAAGTAAAGATATGACTGTCCTCTATGTATTGATCAGCTGGGATTATATTGCTGCCCTGGGCAGTGGTTTCCAAACCCGCTGGGCCCAAGAATCTCACAGTGAGATGGTGGTTAGGGTTGTTGGTGTTGGCGGTCCTAAAATACACGTGCTTAAGGCCATACCCCAGAGACTCTAAGTGGTGGTGGGGGCTGAAGATGTACTTTCAAAAATCTCCCAAGGTTATTCCACATCCAGCCATGTTTAAATAGTTCTACATTGTGCGTAAAGCTTTCCTTGTGGGCCTGGTCCCGGAAATAAACCGAGTTAAACATTATAACTGAGCTTTGCTGAGGAAACATTTTCAATTATTAACCTTTGGACTCCTCTTAAAAAAGCAAGTGAGCAAGTAACAATTTAACACAGGCTAATGTTTTACTTTCACAGAAGTCAGTGGAGGGAAACATATAACCCATGGGTTGAATTTCAAAAGGGAGCATTAGCCATGTAAAGGCCAAAGTGAGATCCAGACTAGGACTTCCTATGGTATTATCATAGTTCCAAGCAAGCTTGATTAAAATGAAAATGATTCAATTGATGAGCTGCTGAGCGAAATCCCAGAGGGAACAATGGTGCCAGGAACTCCAACTATTTAGAACAGTGTGTTCTCCAAACACCAAATAAAAACAATTAAAATGCATCATTAATACTGAAAATCACCTTCAGTTACAGACAGAGTCTTAACAATTACTTTTGCTTTGATTACTCTCAAAGCCAGGAAGAGAGGTAAACATTCACTATCCAATGACAAAGAAGCCCTGCAACCACTAATTACCATTTATACAAAGGGCAGGCTAATCTAAAACCCTGAAGACAGTTTTAGTATTATTTTATAAGACGTTCAGTTTGATTGAATAGATATTTATTCAGTGCTTATTTACAAAGATTCAGATGAGATAATGTATACAGAGCCCTTGCCATAGTATCCACTGTATAGTAAGTGTTTAATAAGTTATCATCTTAACAACCCAGAATTCTGGAAGCTTGTGACAAGTCTGGTGTGCATGAAAGCTCCTGGGTGATTCTGGACGAGATTTTATGACTGATGGCCAGGCTCCATTTAAAATGATCAAACCAAAGAGAGATGTGGACTGCTCTAATCTCCACCCCGAGAAGATGGAGTCAAGGCAAACATTCCTTCCCTATTTTAGAACACTAAATGCTCTAGCACTGGTTTAAAAAAAAAAGGCTCAAGTAGTTTCAGTAGTATTAGTTCCAAACCCCCAGGAAACATGATAAGGAGTATCCAGACGGAGAGAAATATAAACCATAAAAAGAAAGTCAACTATCTGAGCTCCCCACCACCCACCCTTCATTTGTCTTAAAGAATGTCACCCTTGGAGGGAAACCCTCTTGGGAAGATCTCCAGGCTTCTTCATCTCTCACTGCTATTTCTCCTTAGAGCCTTTTACTAGCTTTTTCCCTACTTTCTGACCCTGGGATTTAATGCTTGAGGCTCTTCTTTGCTTCCTTAATTCTTGTCACTGGAGGTCTTGCCATGGCTTTGTTCTGAGCAATACCACCTCGGACCTGTTGACTCAGAACCACCTTTTATCAAGATCCTCAGGTCATTCATGTTTGTGTTAAAGGTTGAGAAGCACTGTCCGACTCACACAATTGGCTTCCCCTTTGCTTCATGGTGCCCAGGGAGAATTTTAAACTGCACATTAAGAAGCAGTTTTGTAATTCAGTAAACAGCAGGCAGAGGGACCAATGGAAAATTTTTGAGCTGCACAGTAAGAGAGTAAGTGCATGCCTGAAATCTGTTCATTTTGATAGCCAATGGTAGTTTTGTTGCAATAAGGTTTCTAAATCATTGTGTTTTGGCTTGTGAGGGAATTTGAGTAGAAGCTGAGAACTTTTATATTAGAGCAAATAGCATGTACCTTTTAAAAAATTAACTGGCTTAGAGTCTTATAATTGAGAAAGAATAAGTTCTGTCAAGTTACGTGTCTCAGTTAAGCCAACATCTATCTACCTTCCTGCCAGGGGAAGAATCCTCACAAAGGCATGTCAATCATTTTCAACTGCAACCTGAAGAGGTCATAATAGTTATTTTTACTGACATGCTTGTGATTTAGTCTTATGAGTCATCCTCGAACAGAAATTGGATCCAGAGCCATGGAATTGTACAGAAATAGCTCATGGTTCAACTCCCTAGATCTCTCCCTCTGGTTTGACTGTTTTTGAAAAGAAAATTCTCCTAACTTTAGGATTTTTGATCCTAGAAACCAAACCACCACGTCTAGATCTACACCACTTAGCCCTTTTTTTCCAATGAACTGACCCCACTGGTTTAGTACACAAAAGCTAAACCAACCGACAGCAGAAACTAATAGGCGGTGGGAAGAAATAATACTCACACACAATGGGAAGGATAAGAAACAAAAGGGGAACATTATGCTAAGTGAAATAAGCCAGGTGTGAAGGACAAATACCATATGATCTCACCTTTAAGTGGAACCTAATCAACAAAATCAAACAAGCAAGCAAAATATAACCAGGGACATTGAAATTAAGAACAATCTGACAGTAACCAGAGGGGAGGTGGGAGGGAATAAAGGGGGAGAAGGGGGAGAGGGTTTTCAGGAACAACTATAAAGGACACATGGATGAAACCAAGGGGGAGTGGAAGCAGGGGAGGGAGGTGGAGATGGTTGGGGTGAGGGGGTAGTGGTGGGGGGTAAATGCAGACAACTGTACAACAATAAAATAATTTTTGAAAAAAGAAAGAAAGAAAAGGTGAAGACTTAAGGCACCAGGAGACAAAGTGGATAAGGACATTTCCAATCCAATCAAAAGGCAGAACAGGAGCAGAGGTAATAGTATAAGCTAAAATTCTGAGCCTCCCTAGTGTAAAATTAGCAGCTATAATTTATTGCTTAAGTACCAGATACTTTATATATACTTTCCCTAGCTCCCTAACAACTCTACAAGGTGGACATCATTATTTGCTCTTCACAGATGAGCACATCAAGACCCAGAATTTACCTAACTTGCCCCAAATTATAGACACATAGAATTAGGACACTGTTCCAGGTGTGATCATCTCTGCAGCCCATGACCTGTGCTCTATACCGCAATGCCTCTTTTGGGAAAAGGGTCTCCTTCCATTTTACTATCTGCTAATAGTTATCTCTCTGTGAAGAGGAAGAGCTCCTGGACTTTCCTAAGCAGCATTTCCCAGACTGTGCTCAATGGAAATCCATTCCTGAGAGATCATCTGTGAAAAAGGGATGCAGGGGTGTCCAATCTCAAGGGCCACATGTGGCTCAAGATGGTTATGAATATGGCCCAACATAAAATCGTAAATTTATTTAAAACATGAGATTTTTTGTGATTACGTGTCACAATGTATTTAATGTTTGGCTCAAGACAACTCTTCCCCTCCTAGGGTGGCCCAGAGATGCCAAAAGGTTGTGCACCCCTGATAGAGGACCTCAATGCACATTTAAGAAGGCCTTGTGAACTTATATCTCAAAGCATTTCTTCTAGTTAGTACTTTAAAGAATACTACAGGAGGACTTGCTGCAATGTCTTTGCGTTATCCACTTCTAGTAGTTAGTTAATTAAAAAAAGCAAAACAATCAAAAAACCTTAAGCATTATGGTAAAACTATGGACCATTTCCCTTCGACACAGATAAAGAACTCACACATTTGTGAAGGACCTTCAAGGTAATGACTAGCTCTGGAACTCCTCTCTCTCCCGTCTATCCCACTTCCTGGACCTATTTGGACTCTGGATGCTGATCTTTCCATGACCTTCAAGTCTGATCTCTGCAGCAGGGATAAAGTATCCCTGCTCTGTTTCAGAACCTCCATTTCCACATTTCTTCTTCTAGACTTCATTTTTCCAATCTACTTGTTTTCCCTTACTTCATCTAGAAATCTTTCTAGAAAATTCAATCTTAAAAAAAAACTGTGCCAAATTTTGTTTTAACATCTCTGTCTGTCTGCTGCTTACTAGATGAAGTTCAAATCTTTCAGTTGGCACATGAGGACTTCACACTTCAGCTCCAGCATATAATACATCTTGATACTTTCCAATCAAGTTGAGCTCAACATTGTCCCCAACACATTCCAGGTCCTTAGAGCACCGTGTTCCTCTGTCCAGCCTTTCTGCCCTTCTTTGCGTGTCAAACCCCACTTCTCCTTCACATCCAGTTACTACATTCTTACTGACATTAATAAGAATTACTACATTCTTATTAATACCTTTATGTAACTCTCTGAGGCAAAATTTGTTACTTTCTTTATTATACTCTTACAAAGTTTTGTTCCTTTCTCTATAGGCTACCAGGTGGTTTTTAATTTAATTGCTTTCTTGTTTCTCATCCTCACAAGACTATAAACTTGAAAGTAAGAACTCTATCTTATTTATTTTGCAGAATTTTTTAAACATGTGTTTGTTAAATGTAGTAAAAATCAATAGCTTGTTTATGGAGCACCCCAGAACCCCAGATATAAAGATTTAGCTGTAGCAGCTGCTATGTTTGCTCTCTCATGCTCTCTCATTTATATGTTAAACTTCATCATACTCTACATCTCTCAGATTTTCGTGACTTTTCAAGTTTCTCAATTATTTCTTTAGGACTCCTGCCTGAAGTGTGATGCTCTATCACACTATTTCTTTGACCATTCAGAGCCTCTTGAACCAGGCATATCATTTCTTGCACAAGTGTTTATGATCTAAATCTTGTTTTTCATGTAGAAGAGAAGATTTTCCTTTTGAGAGGGATCCAAGCTGTTTCCCAACAACCTGAAAGTCAGTGAATTAGGCACAGCTTCACCCGCAGTGATGCATTTTTTCTCTGCTTTTCTTGGAAATCTTTGGCAAGACAGCATAGTGTATGTGTAAGACGGCAGTTCTGAAAGTGTGGTCCCTGAAACAGCCTTGGCAGCACCACTTGGGAATTGAGAAAAATCCAAATTCTTTGGCCCCATCTCTGATCTAAAGAATCAAAAATTTTAGAAGTGGGGCTTTGTAGGCTGTGCGTCAACAAGCCTTCCATGTGAGCCTGATGCACACTAGTGTTTGAAAACTACTGCTGTATGAGCTTGGGCTGTGGGGTCAGGCTACCTGGATTCAAATATTTGTCCTGACTCTGTACTTTGTGTGCTTCCTGTGGCCCATCTCATATCCTTTCAGCCTGTACTGTAACTCCTGAAATTGCTGTGATATAACTGTTTTGACTACAGTTCGCCTTGGCTGCACTCATCTCTTGCTCTGCTCTGTCATTGCCACATGGGACACCTGTAGGAACCTGTTTAACATTCTGATGCAGGTGTAAACCTGAAAGTGCAGGGGAGTTGACCACTTACGGAGCAACTTTTCACCAATGGGAGGATGGGAACCAATTATTAAATAGTCCCTTCTTTTGTATCTTCTGGACAATTTTGTGGCTTCTTCTGCTCAGCTCCTCAGAGAGTCCCAGGTGAATTGAGGCCCAGTTGGACATTCAGCGGCCATGTCAGTTACACAGCTTGGACTGGCTTCCCTGCATCCCTTTCTCAATCTCCCTGGTTCCCCTATTCCTATTCTTTGTGGTCACCTCTTCAGATAAACTACTTGGCAGGCAACCCCTTGTCTCAGGCTATACTTTTGGGGGGTTCCAGGCTAAAACATCAGGCAAGTTCCTTCACGTCTCCAAACAAGCCTCAGCCTCCTAACCTCAATGAGCATAATATATGCATTTACCTTATAAGCTTTTCAGAGTATTAAATGTGATAATTCAGGTAAAATGCTTCGAACAGCTCCTAGAAAAAAGAAAGTATCAACAGAAATTAGGACTACTACTATTTCCTTTTTCCTTTAATTTTTCATGACTATTTTGTCTCCATCTCTGACACAATTTTTATTTCTTATATTAAAGATAGAGAGTCTAAAGTCTCCAGAAACCATCTTTTTATTTATCTTTTTATTTTCGGAAAGAAATCAGCTTTGAGAGCAAATCTCATATTTTCTTTTTAGTCTCTCAGGAGAGCTAAAGTTGAAATAGGGAAGATTGTAGTTTTTGGAATTGGAAAGTATTGAATTGAAATCTTGACTATTAATAGTAGCTGAACGAATTCTTGAAAGTGTTACCTCTTATGCCTTATCTGTAGACTTGTAGTACCTTTCAAAATTGCCATGAGCAGGACGTAAATAATGCATGTAAAAGGTCAGACACACGATGAGTGCTCAATAAACGCTGGTTCTCTCCACCACTTGTATTGCCATCACCCGTGTCCATGACCCCATCCTCTCTTCACTTCATCTCTTGCTGGACTTTCATAACAGCCTTTTGGTTTCTTTTCTCACTGTAATCTTTATAGCCTTTAATTCATACTGTGTACCCCTATAGACCCTTGTAGATGTCAGCAATCATACCTGAAACATTCCTGAATTTTATTGCTTTTGATAATCTAGTCCCAACCTATGCATGCAATCTTACTTTTCAGTACTTTAAATTGTATTTTTCACATAGTCTCCATTTTCTACTATATTAGATAACCAAATTTTGTAAGCTCAGTCCTCCACACCCATCCTCACATGCCTCCCAGATGCTTTCATTTCCAATCATTCTTCCTCAGACTCCCTCATCTGGAACGTTCTTCCTTTTCCCTCTCAAACTAGAGTGTTCTCATTTCCCAATCGCTAGCATCTCCATCTGCTTTCATCTCTTCCTCCTCTAACTCCTCCTAAATTTGTACTTTAATGACACACAGTTGGGTGCCCAAGGGCCCACTCTTAAGGCCCACCCTCCCAGGGTTCAGTGACAGGGCACTGGGACAGAACCAAAGGACAATGATAAGAGGTCACCTAAATGTGGGGAAGTTAAAGTACCTTATCTTCACTGTCATTTTGATTTCACACAGCCATTTAGTCTAGCAGCAGAATTTGAAATAAGAAATGATTGCTTACCAAACAAAATCATCCCAAGGAAAACTGCCCAGGCAGAAGAACATTCCAGCTATTGCTCTCATTTCACTTCTGCTCATCTCAGATGTGGTTCTAAAAACTGCAACTGTCTGTATTCATTTAGTTTGAGGAGAAGCTAAATCCACAGTATTTGGCTTCCCCTTGCAGAGGGAAAAAAGTTAAGATGTACAAATTTATGGCTCTTTCTCCACTGGCATTCTGGGTTACTGTATCTAAGTGCCACCCAAGATGTAAGTGATTTGTTCACGGGGTAAGAGCTGTAACAGCTTAGTGTTTCTTGCTGGTCCTTCATGGCCACTTTGTTTTGATGGTGGGTTGAATACAAGTCTCAGGTATGATTGCTGAAATCTTAATGCCAAATATTTATAATTCATGACCATTTATTTATAATTTATAAACTTGCTTCTTCCAAAAGTAATTTCAAGTTTCTCATAATAAAAATAAATATATAATCTTACATAGAGTTTAAAATAAATAAGAAAAGGACATCAGAGATCACATAGAGGAAGATTTCAAGACTCTAAGGACTTCATTAAGAGAATCAAAGCTTCCTAAAAACAATTGCCACTTTTGGGATCTTGGCTGACTCCCAGTCTCAACCAGATGATTTCTCTACAGATGACTGTTTCTTCCCAAGGGTCATCTGGGAAGTTAGTAGGAACAAGATAAAAATTAGAGAATTAAACCAAAGATGAGCTGTTGACAGTAATTAAGTACTGAGTTAACTCCAAGCTCCTGACAGGCAAACCAAGGATGAAAAAAAGGGAAGGAAATAAACAAAGGTAGATATACCTCTTGTTCTAATAAAAGGAAAACTACCTGATCTTCAGAAGAGATGAGTTTTCTTTCTGACATCAATTTTTGGAGAAATTAATTATAAGAAAAAATATCATGAAACCCAATCATGGGAAATATCTTCAATAGCAATGCTTCAGAGGATGATTTTTTATGGCCATTCCTCACATGAGCTCACAATTTTTAAAAATAGTAGAAATGTAAAATTCCAGAAATAAAAATATATATAACATTAAATTAAAGTTCTATGGAAGTCTAGAGAGAGATGTCTAGTGCAGTATGTTTTGATGCTACAGACAGTCCCTGTCTCACAATGGTTTGATTTAACAATTTTCTAACTTCATGATGGTGCAAAAGCGATATGCATTCAGTAGAAAACATACTTCAGGTTATGAATTTGGATCTAGCGATATGCGTTAAGATACCCTATCATGATGCTGGGCAGCTGCAGTGAGCCTCAGCTCCCAGCCACCAGATATGAGAATAAACAGCTGATACTCTACATAGCACTAGATAATTTTGCTAATGTAAGTATTCTGAGCATAGTTAAGGCAGGCTAGGCTATGCTATGATGTTCAGTAGGTGTGTTAAATGCATTTTCAACTTACGATATTTTCAACTTTTGATGGGTTTATAAGGATGTAACCCCATTGTAAGTCAAGGAGTATCTCTACATTCAAAGTTGTGCTTAGCATATGGAAAATCAGGATGACAGCCCTTGAACAGTTGTGTGTGTGGGGGGAGGGAGGGCTGGTTGATGGGAACAAATATATCAAATTTATAGTCTGACAGTCAGTGATTAAGGAATGCATCTAAGGGTAGCAAGGAATTTGTCTTCATGGGCTAGCAAAAACAATTAGAATAAAGCTCTAAAACCACCCAGGATTGACACAAAGGCAAATCCATCCCCCTGGTAGGATTTTTCTCTTGAAATCTGCAGGGTCCTCCTTTGGGATGATTTTCCCCCTGGCCTTTATATTCACTTTGCACTTAATTTTATCTAGGTAATAATGTTGGTAGGGGTAGGGGGTAGTCATGCAGTGACAGTCCACCCCAGATCCACACCCTCATGGAGATGATTCTGAGCCCTTTAAAGCTTAATTAAACCATTGGATTCCTCGGGACTCACTGTAATGCATTTTGTGAAATTTGAGTCTGGCTTTTAAAGGAAATTTATTATTGCCAGAATTTTCTATAGGCTCCTACAGACTTTTAGAGGGAAAATATAGTTGGGGTACTCTCAACATGAGAGTTTTCTCACTCAGCCAACTGCAGAATACTTACAGTGGAAAGAGTATTAAGGAAGCCTTGTGTGACAAGGAAAAGTATTTGGTTGGTCAAGAGATATGTAAAAATTGGGCTCAATCCTCAACATTAAAACAAAAGGCTTGAATTATATCATCTGTAAGCCCTAGCTGTATTATGACATGATTATCTGTAAATTATGGATATGACCATGGTGCGTGTTTCAGGTGGTGGTTGATGGGTGTATGTTTGTATATGATCACATGACTCCACTATTTCATATCCTTTAGTGTCTCTTGGGTAAAAATCCAAACTCTTTACACTTGGCTTATAAAAGTCTTCATGATCAGAATGTGGTTTATGTCTCCATCTCATCTCTTGTCACTTTCCTTTTATATACATATGTATACCATATATGTATTCTATGTATACCATATATATATACTATACATATAATTGTACACTATATGTGCATATAAATACTATATATAATATATACTATGTATATTTTATATACATAGTGAATGTCCAGTTACCCCAAACAATGATGTCTCTTGCCTGTAGCCCCCCATACACGCTGTTCCTTTATCTAACACGATCTCCATCCTTCCCTTGGCTCTCACTTACCCATCCTTTAAATCCCAAATAACTATAAAACAATAATAGAGTAGTAATTGTATACTGGTAACAGTAGTTTGAGTAATAATAACAAACAATAATATCAATTATATCTTTGCATAGCTCACCAAGCCCAGCAACTAAGCCAAGAACTTTGTATACGTCATCTCACTTCACCTCTACCTCAAATTTATGAATCAGTATTGTTATTCCCAATTTAAAAATGAAGACACAGAGGCCCCAAAAAGTGACTTAGCCAAAGTTATTTCCTCCTGAAATGCCTTCCTGATCTGATCTCTCAAATTTCCGTTAGCTGACCATCCTATGGACTCCCTTAACAGCAGCAATAGCAACTAACACACTGGATTATGACACTCACAACGCTCCACAAAGGACTTTGGCTCGCTACCATATTTTCAATGTCTGGCGTAGTACTTGGTTCATAGTACACACTTAATAAACACCTATTGAATGAATGAATGCATGAACTAATAAACTCATAGGTCTACTTACACAAAATTGTGAATTAGGCCTAAATCAGCATTCATGTGTCTCATTCCCCATTCTTTTGTCTATTCTGCCTTGGCTCTTCTGTTCCTAGTTACTTAGTGGACACAGGCATGCTTTGAAGGTATTGCAAGTTTCAGACTACCACAACAAAGTGAATCATTTTGCTGGTGGAGGATCTTGCCTTCAATTTGTAAACAATGCAATATCTGTGAAAGGAAATAAAGCAAGGCACAATAAAATGAGGTATGTCTGTACTACTCTCTAGCTTTTGCTGCACAGCTGTTCAGTGGAAGGTAGGGCCCTATCTCTCATTACAGAAACCAAAACACTTGTAAAAATGTTACTGCAACCATGGCTGAACACTGGAATCCACTGTAGGTACAGGATATGGAGCTGCTCCTGGCTCCGGTGCTTTCTGAATAATAATAATGTATGTAATATTACTTCCTGAGATGTGGATGACAGTGAGAGAGACTCATGTGTAGCAGCTTCCCACATATTCCTCATTGTCCCCTTCTCTACCCCACAATGAACAGGGCAATATAAAAACTTGAAGATTCTGCTTACCTTGCCTCTGGAGTGGTCCTGGGTGTGGGTAGAAATGACTATCCCACTTGACAGAAATAGCTCATAAATCAATGTGAGTTGTGAGCTGGATACAATGAATTTCTCAGTAAAGGAATAAGATAACATGCCAAAGTTTGTCCTCATTTGAGGTACTCTATCTAGCTATTTTCCTTTTTTCTTGCAATTGGACTGTAGCCAGATAGTTTTTCAAAACCAGAGATCCCACAACTTAATGGGATGATCCTCCCCATTAGTCATCAGAGGCCTCACGTGTAGAGTCTGCCACAGCCAAAGGGAAAGTTGGCAACCTCTGATGAAAGCTAAACCTTCACTTAATATTCTTTCTTTCAGAGATACTGGTATGACACAAAATGGTATTTCAGTTATTGTTTCAGAATCTATAGTTTATGAAGCATCATTTCCTTGGGTATTCAGAATAATTAACTTAGGGTTCTTCCTTAGCAGCTGGTAAATGTTATGAAGTCAAAAAAGAATTTCAGAAATAAGAAGGTGCAGTGTAATGGGAACTGCTGGGTGGGATCTGGGGTCCTAGATGTTGTTCTTGAGTATGTTGTGGAGCTGATGGTTCCTTAGGACGTCATGTCCCCCACCATTAGCATCTGTTTCCAGATGAAATTGGGCTTCAATAAGGGTCTAAGGCAAATCTCAGAAGACCAAAAAAATTTTCCCAGTGTCATCTGAGAAGTGTAGAAGGAGGAAAGGCAGTCGTATCCTGTGTTTTGGTTGTCACGACCAGAGCCTTCTTATCATTATCTGAAGCTCCAGGCAGCCCAAGTTTATGGTCTACGGAAATCAATCTAATATTCTAACCCCAGGGGCAGCTCTGAGTCCCAGTCAACCTGACTGGGAAAACACTTTGACAAATTGTCTAAAGTGAGAAAAACAGTGCCTTCGTGAAATTAAACTTTCCAGCTCAGATGGAAAATAAAGAGCCCTAAGTCCAGATGTGTTGTCCCCAGCGTTAAGCAGTGAGATGTTTGGAAACAGCTGTCTCTTGGATCGATTTGTCTCCTCTAATTTTTAATCCACATGTGCGCCAACACCAAGATCCAGCTGGAAAGTCTCCTTACAATTCCTTCTTACTGCAGGTCCCCTCTTCTCCTGACCACTCTGCAAATGGTGGCAGCAAAGGAAAGCTAGAGGAATGGCAAACCATAGCACCAGGATGCTCCGAAAACTTGGAACAGGACACTGATCACCTCTGGTCTGCCACATGACACCTTACAGGAGAGAAAAGGTCTGGGGTGCCTCACTCCACTGGGCTTCCTTACTGCAGTCAGTAGCTGTTTGAGACAGATAATCTCAGCCACAAGATTTCTGAGACACAATCACCTAGAAATTCTTGTCAAAAACACATATTCCTGGTTCCTGCCCTTAATATGTGGAGTCAGAAATTTTGGGGAAGGGAATCTGCTTTTTAAATAAGTTCCTGGTATGATTCTTAAATACTCCAAAATTTGAGGACTTCTGAATATTCAAGAGTTCAGGCTCTATATTCCCAGCACTGTTCCACTCAACTGCTTGACCATCATAAATAGTCTTTTTAAGTGAGAAAATAGCTCCCAAATCACTCAGTAGGCTTCCCATTCTGCCAGCTCTTACCCCTAAATTCCAATCTGCTATTGCTAATTCTCATTCACATGCTATTTCTTGGTTATTGTCTGGCTTCTTAGCTGGTCTCCTGGCTCTGCTCTTCATGAACATAAAATCTTAGAATGTCAGAGCCAGTAGGGACTTCATAGATGACTTCTAACACACACATTCCATGGAAGTTTGGCTTTGGTGGGATCCCACTGAACCTTCTCTTGAGAGAAAAATCCTCTTTAGAGAAAAATCCTCTTTAGGGAAAAATCAGTGTATCCTTAATAAAACCAACATTTCTCTAATTTGACATGGGTATTGCGGCTCCAGCATTGTTTTAAAAGACATATATTGTCCTCTTTTTATTGCACTTCTGTCTGTGACCAGTTCTTTCTGAGTGCAGGTTTTATGTGTTGTCAGCATTATACCCCTGTGTACTTCACACAGGCCAGCACAGTAGAGGCTCCTAGCAGATATCTACGTAATGATGGAAAGAAGAGAGAGAAGAAGGGGAGGAGGGATTCTTCACTAAAACAGAATTTGGAGTTGCTCTTGATCATGAGCTACCACCCACAGCCTCCATGCTGCTCCACAGCTCAGACTGCTGGTGCTCATCAATGTTCACGTTCCTTTCTCATGGGCACAGAGCCACACCTTCTGGTCTCCTTCGTGGACCAACATGGTCACATAGGGGAGTTATGGCCAAAGGAATGTGAGTAAAAGTAATTGTGACCACTTTCAGGCTTGGCCTACGAAGACCTCCCATACACAATTCTTAGTTTCTTTCTCCATTTACCAGCTAAATGGAATCAACTATAAGGATCCAAAGCAGAGATTTTCAACCAGTGGGCCTTAAGAATTTTTAAAACTTGTAATACCTGACTATCTCGTCACAGACACTGCCTTCTTTTCTCTTAGGTTGTCAAATAAAAAAAAAAATGACAACAGCCAACACAATAATAGCCATCTGCTGTGAATGAATCAAAATTATACCTTTTTTTTTCAGATTGGAAAAAATATATTTCTTGGTGTGTGGCAGGATGTAGTAATTAGGTTACGTGTGCCATGAGATGAAGAAGGCTGAGTCACTGCTCTGAAGGAAGGTGGATCAACAAGACTGAAGGGACTTCGGTTTCTATGCAAAACAAAAGCTTCATTGGTCTTCACTGGACTGTGATGTGAGCAAGAAACGTCTATTGTTTCTGTACCCACTGAAACTTTGCATTGTTTGTTACATCAGTGAGCCCATTCAACTGATCATGCTTGGCAACCATGATGCTTGTTTTCAGTGTTTGCCACTTGCTATGATGTTTCATTGGTGAGGTGTCATTGAAATCATGTTTCTCTGAGTCTTAAGTTTCCTGGTTCCAGGGAGTCTGTACTTAACACGTCTATGGTCATCAGCCAAAAAGTCAGTATCTTCCTGTCTTTCAAAGTTTATTTATGGATGAATAACACAAGAAATAATTTGGACTAAATAGAGGAAGGTAATACTTAGGCCAAGTCTCACCATTACTAAAGTGACCCATCATCAGAGCCAACTTCACAATCATGTGCTTAGTTAAATCTTTACCTGTTGTCATCTTGAAATTCTTAGTACTTTTTGAACAAGAAGCCTTACCACTTCATTTTGCACTGGACCCACAAATCATTTAGCCAGCCCTGCTCATCATACTTTAGGGAAACGAGGAGTTGCCCTTTGGCCCATCTTGGACTTCCACTTCCTGGATGAATGGCCCCAAGGCTTTCTAAACTACAGAGTATAGGTTTAACGATAAGACCTGGCCAGCAAGTTGTCTATGTACACAGCTTCATCTCACATCTGCTCTGCAACCCTCGACAACTCTCTAAACTCTGACTGGCCTTGTGCATGGATGGTGGAGGTGATGACATATTCCAATGCAATTCCCCAACAAGAAAATGGAAGCCCTCCTTTATAAAAACTGGCAATAAGTTACATCACCAATTTAAGGGCTCTGTTCCTTGCATTACCTTGCTATATAACTTTGTTCTCATCTTTCATGTTTGAATTATCTCCTATTCTTGTGATGCTTTCTGATTCCTGGACCACAGACTATCCTGACTTCTTGTTACTGATTAGCAACCCCAATCACCTGCTTCCTCAGGTATTTCAGGTTCTTTTCTCTCTGCTCTTCAGCTGGCCCTCTATAGATGTCCCACTGAACCTCTTAACCTGCTTTTCATTCAGGTCCTAAAATTTGCCCTCCAGTTCTGTTTTGACTATCAATTTTTAGTACAGGTTGTTTTGACTCAAGTCACCTGCCATTACTACCAGAGGTGTCCATCCCTTTTTAAAAATGGCCTTAACCAGTGGTAGCTGCCAGCTCTTTGAGGGGGTGGGTGATAAAAGCTTGGTTAGTAGAATTTGGTGATTTCTATGGCATAAATACATCATGACCAATTTCAAGCTACCAATGTGATGTCACTAAACTCAGAGTTAGGAAGAGATGTGTGCATTTGACTTGATTCACAAGCTTGTCTGAGGTGCCTCTAGCACATCACTGGCTTGAAGTTTAATTTGCCTTTTTCTGAAGAGTAGTTGTATCAAAAATCACCTAGTTGCTGAAGTCAAAACCCTCCTGTTTTCCAAAATTTCCTTGAGGGTGAACAAATCATTTTATACAAGGGAAATTCAGGGTTATACAAAGATATTAAATTTGATGGTGGGGTCTCTGTTTGACTTCTTTTTCTCTTTCATCCTCACATTAATTGCTCACTAAATCACATACAGCTTATTTTCTTCATATCTGATAAATTCATACCATCTTCTCCATTTCTTCTGACTGCCTTTTTTTTGGCTACCTTACTGTTTACCTGGATTGCTTACTTGGCACTTCTGGCTCTAGTCTTGTATCCTTTCTGATCCTTTCTTTATATTACTTTCTAAAATGCAATGTGATCACATTCTAACCTGAGTTAAAATCCTTTAATAGTATTTCATTGCCTATAGAAATAATCACACATGGTCTTTTGTGAACTAGTCCAAATTCACAACTTCACAGCTTCCTCTGCCATTCTCCATCTCTCGTCCTATGCCCCAGCTGAGCTGGGAGGTTTGAAGATCCCCCATAATGTATTTACCATCTTGCTTGTGAGCCTTTACATAGGGTACTCCTCTGCCTGAAATGTTCTCTTATTGCTTTTTTTCCACATTGCTAACTCTCATCAATTTCAGGTAGTCCTTTAGATATTGCATCCTTCCAGAAGTCTCCCTGGATAGTCTCCAGGATAGTTTTATTTTTCATCCTTCCTCTGATCTCATGGCATCTTGCTGTCCACACTAATAATGACACACATTTATCAGGGCCTCACAGGAAACAGACACCATACTTCAGGTGGGCAGTCGGAGCAGAATTTAATAAGACAAAGGTGTAGGCGGAGTTTGGAGGAAGCAACAAGGATGCCAGCAGCATCAGAAAGTATTACCACCCTAAGCCTGACAAAGGGTGGGGAAGGGGGAGATACCACAACTCAGAGAGAGAGTACCTGATGAAGGTACTTCATCTTGTGAAGGCAGTGGCCTTTGGTGGAAATAGCCACAGCAACTACACATGTAGGTAGTCCTGGAAATACATAGCCCAACTTCACACACCTCATGCTCTCCAATTTACTGCCAATGACTTCAATTGGCTACATCCAGCCAGAAGCCAAAGAACATGTAGAGGAACATGTAATTTGTGTATGTAATTTATAAACATCATCTTCCTAGTTCATAGAACAGGGTTGAAAGAAGTACAGTGTGGATCCAGAGATACAAACACAAGTTATCTAGCACAGCCAATGCCCATTTATTGAACACAATTTACTTGAGAAATGGTATTTCTAGTTCATAAAAGTGCCCTTCATTATACAGACAGTTATCTCCATTTTACAAGCAATAAAACAGGCTCAGCTGGCTAGGCTAGCAAGCAGGTAGCCCGGCAAGGATTCAAATCTAGTCCGTCTGGGTCTGAAGGCTGAGGTTTCTCCACTTTCCCATACTGCCATTGTTGCAATATTCTGTCTCATCCGCTAGACTGTGTTCTATTTGAGTACAAGGTTAACATTTCATTTATCTTTATGTCACCAGTGCCTTGCATAGTGGCTTGCCCATAAGAGATAATAGATATTTCTGGAATTAACAAAATTCACAGAATGATTTCATAGTTTAATTTATGTGAGGGGGAATGGGAACATGCCAGGGAATGTTAGTGAACTGTATTTGGTGCTAGGCACCTCTTTGTAAATGTCCTTTGTAAATAATTGCTTTTCTCTTAGCCTCACAGAGAGAAATAAAATTTATCTGGTTTCTTAACCATAATGGTGTATAACGAACATGACAATAAAAGGGTTATCTGTATGCTGATCATCTTCCACCTTCCCCCTGACTTGGCTAAGAGCTGGGGGTAACAATGGAATTTGCTCCCCCAGTCCTTCTGTGACTTTTCTCTTGAACTGTCATGCACCTTTCTAATGGTTCATTTCTTTTTTTCCTTTCACTTAACTCAGCTTGTATATATCTGTCTACCACTGACTCTCTAACTACCAGCTAGAATGGCAGGGCATTTTTTTAACTTTCACAGGAAGCTGCCTGCTCTGAATGTGTGATGCTAGAGAGTAGATTTTGGTAAGTCCTTAAGAACAGTTGTTAATGTTTTTTCAAAGGTTGCCAAGTAATAAATAGTTGTTTGAAAGTGAAGGATAAAATGGTATTTCATCACCCTGTTCTCTGTGGTTCTTCTGATGGCTCAAATTATAAAACGTTGTGTTTCAACCTTCATAGGGAGATGTCATCAGCCCAGGGTTACTAAGTGGGGAGAGATACTTGCTTCTCTACTCAGTACCCAGAGCACTACTCAATCCCAGCCCAGCTGGAACTCTGCGGGTTGGACCTTTGAAACTCTGAGACTGATTGAAGCTTCTGAGCCAACAAAAGAGGCAAAGGGCCTTTGTACTTCAGCAAGGAAATGTTCCAGTTCTTTTGCACTTTCCTAATGAAGCCTGGCCGAGCAGCCCTAGTGTCCCTGGCACACAGAGAGGGGTTGTAAGAAATAAAGAAAACTTGACTCTTTGGGGTCACTCCTCTCTTCCCAGGGACTTTTATAGTTGGCCTCCCAACTACCTTCCAACTGAGGGGTTTGCTACTCCTTCAAATTTCACAGCTTTGGATCTGGGTGAAAAAAAAAGAGCTATCTTTTGTATGCCGAATTTCATCGAACATTCTAGTGTACAAACTCTCACACATGACTTCTGTTCTTTTCATTAGCCTCCCCCAGCTTCATTCATTTGCGTCACCTGACCAGCTTGTAGGGATTTCAGTTTGTCAGCCTAAATTTAATTTGTAAATTACAGGCCTGTGAAGATGTAAATGACGTCACCACACGAAACATTTGTTATTGTTGGATTCAGTTAAAGTGCTTCACAGTATGGATTCAGATCCGAACTCCAGTACCATGTAACACTTTCAAAAAGCTTAGTGAAGAGAGTCTTCCCTCTTGACATAGTTTTAGAAAATCTGAGATTTTAAAAAGCCCAGGACCCAAATTCCAAATTCCAGTGTGAACTGTTGTGTTATATATCTGGATATGGAAATTGAGGAAGTAGAATTGCAAGCAGCAGGTCTGTAAGGAGCTTTAAAATTTGATCCCCAATCCTTGACTTTATAAATATGCTATTTGAGACCCAGAGTGATTCTTGGAAATGCATCAGTGTGAAAGACAATAATAGTGTCCTACTGGTAATCAATTAGAAATCTCTAAATTTGCAGAACCCATTAGGTTATGATATAACATCTGACCTTACAATCAAAGAATACAATGTAAAAGACTGTTCTGATATGATACAGAAACATACCAGGATAAACCACATGCTTACAAAGGAATCATCAATGGTGTAATTAACACGAGTCCTTAAAATTCCTACCTAAGCAGAGTGTGTAAACACTCTGAACAAATTTCTGCTTTTTTACTTTCCCCTTCAATCACAGCAGTCATTTCTCCCACCTTTTCTTACTTTGGCAGGTAGGTAGCATCTGGCCCTAATCAGACTCCAATTTTAGACCTAGTCCTACCTTAAGTTTCCTATAATTTATTACATCAGAAGATTCAAAGAGTTATTTTTATGCAGAAGAAATTGGACTGTAGTAAAAGTTATTTTCATTACTTCATCTAATTAGAAAGTTGAGCACAGGACTATGATTATTCAAACATATTGCAATATAACAAAGACAGTGAAATAGTGATGGTTTTGACTAGCTACCAAGGTAAATAAAGGTGGGAGAAATGACTCTTATGACTGGAGGGGAGAGTAAGGAAGCAGCAATTTCTTTTCAGAATGTTTACAGACTTTAGGTATTTTAACAGTTCATGCCAACTACAATATCAATTATTACTTAGTAGCATGAAGCTTACCTTAGCAATAAAGCGTTTTTATTGCAACTGATTTCAAGGACTATGACCTCTCAATGAGAAAAAGAGATGGACTTATGGCCAGGCCAGGGAATGTGAATTTGAGTAAACAGAGAGTCTATATTTGGCATAACACAAAACTACGTCAACCTCGAGGAGAGAAAATTTAGGCAAAAACAATACCTTGAGCTTAAAAGTGAAACAAGAAAATTTAGCATGAGGTGAAAGAGCTCTTTAAGTCAGCCAACAATTTTGAATTCTTAAAGAAAGCAAAGAACCCTATTTGGCCCAGAAAAAACTTTTACTTCCTTTCAACTTTTAATGACCTTTTCTAATGCATCGCTGCTGAAGAAAGTCTGAGGACAAGCCTGAGGAACCCTGGAATGAATCCCCAAGCATGTGTGCAGTTTACAGAATCAGATCACAACCTCTCTCAACCTCACCTTCCTCATCTGTTAAATGTGTAAATAGTGGCTATTTTTAGGGTTGGCCTGAGAGGTAAGTGCAAAAAGATAAACCTCAATAAGCAGTAGTTTTTAACGTCCGATGAACAGATTGTTACCTAAGACTCAGCACTATCAGTATATTTCCATTGTCTCTGGAAGTGGCTGGAAGAGACGTTATTTTCACATTTATTTAGTTACTCTGGCTGCCCAGAAACCAAACAATTCAGAAACGAGGTACTCCTCCTGAAGATAAGGGTGGGCATTAGTTCACGATATATATTATTTCCTAGCAGGTGGAAGAGGTTGGAAAGGGGTGGAGCAAGTCATTTTCAGGCTTTCGTGAGCTAAAAACATATTGTGCCTGCAGTCTGGCAAGTTCCCAGGACTTCTGACAGAGGCATAAACAAATACATTGTTATGTGAACATGAATGCCAGTGTATGGGGGAGTCAAAGGCATCACTCCAAGAGCATGGACATTATAACTTTGTTTTAAATTCTTATTATTGAGCATCCACTATGTGTTCAACACACACATAGTGTTTAGGTGCTTTATATATGCCATTTTGTTTCATTTTCACCATTATCCAACGGAAAACATATTATCCTCATTTGGCACTTGAGGGCACTAACAGGGACGTTAGCCTGGATTCACAAGCAATGTGTGCATTAAAAAGCAGAGGTAGGAAGGGCGGTTAGGGCCCTTCTGCAGTAATCCAGCTGAGAGGAATTACTGGTCTGTGAGAATAAAGAGACATGAATCTTTTGGAAAGATACTAAGATATTGTTTTTGCCCCAGTGGCATATTACAGAAATCAATTACAGTTGCCCCTTGAACAACACAAGATAGGAGTACTGACCCCTGAGTAGTGGAAAATCCACGTATAACTTCTGATTTCCCCCAAATGTAACTGCTGATGGCAAACTGTGGATTGGAAGCCTTACTGACAAGAGTCTATTAACATGTATTTTGTATGTTTTATGTATCATATACTGTATTCTTACAATAAAATAAGCTAGAGAAAAGAAAATGTTATTGAGAAAATCATATGGAAAATAAAATACATTTGCAGTATTTACTGCAAATACTCCGTTTATAAGTGGACTCGTGTAATTCAAACCCATGTTGTTCAAGGGTCAGCTGTAATTCAGTGATAGCAATTAAATGTTCAAACATGTCCTTATGAATCTTCTGCATCATATCTTATGTTTTCCCTTAACTGTGATTTACAAATAAATTAAATGCACGTGAATTTAGAAATACTGTCCAAATCCCCATCTAGTCTCTATTTTAAAGACCTTCAGGTAGTGAAATTGAGAAATCTTCCATGTGAGTTGTTTTCAGTCCTCATGGCCAGGACCTACTTTTGGAAATCTGACCAATAAAACTGAGCCTTTGCTTTGTAGGCATTATTTAGCCCTGAAAGAACCCCTATCATCTCAATAGTTTACCCTTTACCATGAACCTACCAAACAAAAATAGCCAATATAATCTTGTTTTATTTAGCTGTTTACATTATACTGCCTGTTCCTTCTCCATGATGAACCTTATGCATACAAACAGTTATAAAATAAAGAAATATCTTTCAAAATATTTTTATGATCTGAACTTTGACTAAATACACGACTTATCTGTGACCAGAGAAATTGGATGTTTCATGACTAAAAACATTTTCCCCACTAACCTGACGCTGAAGACTTGTATTTTATTATCAGAGAGACTTCTGGCATCAACATGCTAATGACTTTAGATCAGGGCTTCTCAAACTTGACACTCACACTGACACTTTGAAATAGATAATTCTTTGCTGTGGGGAGTAGAACTACGCATTGTGGTCCTGGCAGCATCTCTGGCCTTTCCCCGCTAAATGCCAGTAGCAACCGCCCTCCCCCCTCTTCCTAAATTACGATAATCAAAACTGTTTCCAGACACTGTCAATGACCCCTAAGGAGGCATAATTACCTCCAGTTGAGAATCACAGCTCCACAGGCATGATTATGTCCCTCTACTTCCAGTCATAAACAGAACGATTTTGTTTGTTTTTCTACATGGACAAAAATTTGTAAGATTCAGGACTTCTGGCCAAGATGGAGGCGTAGGTAGACACACTGTGCCTCCTCGCACAACCAAAAGGACAACAACTAATTTTAAAACAAAAGACAACCAGAACTGACAGAAAATCGAACCGTATGTAAGTCCGACAACCAAGAAATTAAGAAACTTACATCCAGACCGGTAGGAGGGGCGGAGAGGACTCGCGTGGCAGGGCGGTGGCTGGCGGATCCGGGAAAGGTGCGGCAGGCTGGGAGAAGTGGCGGCTGTGGACCAGGTGTCCCACTCCCTCGTGAGGATAAACGGGGAGGAACGGCTCGGGAGCGGGACGGACCCCGCAACCCAGAGTTCTAGCTCGAGGAAACAAAGCCTCAGAGCCTCTGATTGAAAACTCCTGTGGGGGTTGAAGCGGCGGCAGCGGGAGAAACTCCCGGCCTCACAGGAGAGCTCCTTGGAGAGACCCACAGGGTCCTAGAACGTACATAGGCCCTCTCACTGGGGATCGTCACCAGAACCAGCACCAGGGGGGCACAGTTTGACTGTGGGTAGCTCGGAGGGTCGCTGGGGGCCGGCGGAGAGCGGAGCAGCCACCATTGTTCCCTCTCTGTCCCCTCCCCCACAAACAGCGTCACTACGCAGCGACCTGGCTGCCCCGTCCTGGTGAACACCTAAGGCTACGCCCCTTACTACGTAACAGGCACGCCAAGACAACAAAAATGGCCCAAATGAGAGAACAGATCAAAGCTCCAGCAAAAATACAACTAAGAGATGAAGAGATAGCCAACCTATCAGATGCACAGTTCAAAACACTGGTAATCAGGATGCTCACAGACTTGGTTGAATTTGGTCGCAAATTAGATGAACAAATGAAGGATATGATAAGGGAAATGAAGAAAAATGTACAGGGAACCAACAGTGATGGGAAGAAAAATAGGACTCAAA
>VMDR010007170.1:0-41823 GCA_007922815.1 Macrotus californicus | reverse complement strand
CATCCTTGTGACTTACTCTTTTTGACCATGGGGAAGTTACTATCTGAAGACATGAATATTGTGGCTCACCTGGATACTGAATTACTGCATTGTTTCTCTAAGGCTAGAAATGCTCTTACCTAATTTTTATCTTGTCTAAATTTGAAAGGACAATCTGAGCCTTGTTATTTTCAGCTGTCACTGAAGTGTCATTCTCCATAAGAATGAATGTTATCTAGGTTGATATACAGACCTTCTGTAGATGCTGTAGACTATAATTTGTATTTATAATTAAAAAAAATCATTTAGTTACTTTCTGTGGCATATGTCTCTAACAATATAATTTTTTTAGCTTTATTTTTGTTCTATTACTGTAGGGAATTACAAAGAAATAAGCCCAAAGCTCCACCTAATTAACTGTTGCTTAAACAGCAACATTAATAAAAAAACAAATATGTATTTAGCGGTTGCAAATCAACACAGGATAGTAAGATCTCCATATTTCTATCTGTCTATATAATGAAGAGTGATATCTCCTTTATTTTCCATGCTCAAGGCCTTCTCCCTAAAGGGAACTGTTGTTAAAACTTTCTGATGAGAGAAACACCGAGGCTTCCGGCCAAGATGGAGGCATAGGTAGATATGCTTCACTTCCTTACCCAACCAAAAGAAGTATAACAACCACTTTAAAAAACAAAAAACAACCAGAACTGCCAGAAAATTGAACTGTATGGAAGTATAACAACCAAGGAGTTAAAGAAGAAACACTTATCCAGACTGGTAGAAGGGATGGAGATGGGCAGCTGGGACAGAGAGGATGCATGGCAAGGCCATGGCTGGTGGACCGGGAGGCCTCACATTTGAGTGTGGATAATCCAGGAGGAACAACTAAGGAGTGAGACAGATTATGCAACACAGGGGTCTAGCACTGGGGAAAGAAAGTTTCAAAAAACTCTGGCTGTAAAAACCTGTGGGTGTTGCAGTGGCGAGAAACTGCCAGTCTCACAGGAGAGTCAATTGGAGGGATCCACAGGGTCCTAGAATGTACACAAACCTACCAGGAATCAGCACCAGAAGGGTGCAATTCACTTGTGGATAGCAAGGGAGGTGACTGGGAGCAGAGCAAGAGTTGAGCAAGCAGCATCATTCCCTCTCTGACCTCTCCTCCACATACAGCACTACAACACAGTGAGGTGGGTTGCCTGTCCTGGCAAATACCTATGGCTCTGCTCCTTACTACATAACAGGTGTGCCGAGACAAAGAAATACGGCTCAAATGAAAGAACAGTGCAAAACTCCAGAGAAAGAACTAAGTGACAAGGAGACAGTCTACCTATCAGATGCAGAGTTTAAAACACTGGTAATCAGGATGCTCACAGAGAGACTGAGAACAGCTGCAAAATAAAGGAAGAAGTGAAGGCTATACAAAGTGAAATAAAGCAACATATACTGGGAACCAACAGTGAAGGGAAGGAAACTGGGACTAAATCAACGATTTGGAACAGAAGAAAGAAATAAACATTCAATCAGAACAGAATGAAGAAACAAGAGTTAAAAAAAATCAAGGAGAGGTTTAGGAACCTCTGGGACAACTTTAAACATTCCAATATCTGAATCTTAGGGGTTGCCAAAAGGGGAAGGGGAAGAGGAAGAGCAAGAAATTGAAAACTTATTTGAAAAAATAATGAATGAAAACTTCCTCAAGCTGGTGAAGGAAATAGACATACAAGTCCAGGAAGCTCAGACAGTCCCAAACAAGTCCCAAACAAGACCCAAAGAGGAACATACCAAGACACATCATAATTAAGTTACCCAAGATTAAAGATAAGGAGAGAATCTTAAAAGCAGCAAGAGAAAAGGAAACAGATACCTATGAAGGAGTGCCCATAAGACTATCAGCTGATTTCTCAAAAGAAATCTTACAGGCAAGAAGGGGCTGGAAAGAACTATTCAAAGTCATGAAAGGCAAGGATCTACATCCAAGATTACTCTATCCAGCAAAGCTATCATTTAGAATAGGAGGGCAGCTTCCCAGGTAAGGTCAAGTTAAAAAAGTTCCTCATCACCAAGCCCTTATCATATGAAATGTTAAAGGGACTTATCTAAGAAAAAGAAGATCAAAACTATGAACAGTAAAATGACAACAAACTCACAGCTATCAACAACTGAACCTTAAAAAAAAAATGAACTAAGCAAACAACTAGAAAACTAGAACAGGAACAGATTCACAGAAATGGAGATCACATGGAGGGTTATCAGTGGAGAAGTGGGGAGGGAGAATGGATGGGCAAGGTACAGGGAATAAGAAGCATAATTGGCAGGTACAAGACAGGGGGAGGTTAAGAATAGTACAGGAAATGGAGAAGCCAAAGAATTTACGTGTATGACCCATGGACATAAAGTAAGTGGAGGGAATGCTGGAGGGAAGAGGGTACAGGGTAGAGGAGGGTAAAGGGGAGAAAAAAATGGGACATTTTTTGGGGAATGGGAAATGCTGTAGTAGCATAATCAATAAAATATACCTTAAAAAACTTTCTGTTGATTGATTCTTCCATTATTACACAGTCTCTCCTTCTCAATTTTATTTGTACACAAAAGGGACGAGACAGCATGCACTATTCTACGTATTTTCCTACACTATCAACACATAAAGATCTAGCTGTTGCATAACATTTACTATTTAGATAAACTGCTTTAACTTGTTGATCCCTGGTGGTTGTTTCCATGTTGCTTTTATTTTTATTTGCTGTTATAAAAATGCTGCAATTAACAATACTGGGTATTCTGGCAGACTTTTGCAAGTATATCCATGGGGCAAATTTTCACCAGTTGGATCCCTGGGCAAAGAATGTTTCCTAATTTGTCAGCTATTGCGAGATTGTCTTCTTTAGGGTGTCAGCCCTTACTCTCTTTCTGTAATAGTGTCTACGCATGCCTGTGCCACGTATTTGTAATGTAATAACCTAATTTAAATTCTTAGTCTTCTAGTATTATGTGAAATGGGCCCCCAAACTGATGCTGTTTTAATGCTGCTTTATCATTATTACATTCTTGCTTGCTTCCTCTTCTGCAGAGAAAAACCTCAAGTCAGTCCTAATGCCTGAGGGTGGCTGAATAGAAGGGCTTCCTGTGGCTTTCCCACATAGCTCTTAGGCTGCTTGGCCGCTGGGAAGCCCTGTTGTTGATGTGTTTTGTCTGTTTTGTACATTTCCTGCAGGAGGGAAGCTGAACAAGGACCTACGACACTTTCTCAACCAGCGGTTCCAGAAAGGGTCTCCGGATCACGAGCTCCAGCAGACAATACGGGATAATCTGTATCGCCACGCTGTGCCTTGTAAGTAGCCAGTTTGGGCCCCTCACTGATGGGTGCGTGCGTGAAACGTAGAAGGAGAGAGGAGGGCTGATCCTGAACACGGGACAGCTTGCTCACTCCGTGGCTCCATAAGGCTGGGAATCATAATCAACGATGGGACGCACAGAACAGTGCAAGGTGAATTACATGGCTTTCAAGCATTGGCTCTGCCACTTACTGGCTTATAATGCCAGGCAAGTTATTTCTCCTTTAAGGTTCAATTTTCACATCAGTGAAAAGGATATCTCAGTCATACTAATGACTTCATGGAACTGTTATGAAGAGTAAATGGGATGAGGTATGTCAATTTTGCTTAGTATGGGCAGGGTGTAAGCCTCCATAAATGTTAACCGTAATTGTTATTCATGGTGTGTAACCAGGCCTTCAGACTGTGAATTGAGGGAGGAGAATTACCTATGAGGTAGATGATTGGCAGCTCAGTTGCAGTGAAGTGTTACCATGTGCTACCAGACTTCATCCCTGTACAGCCAGTTATAAGGTAGGAAGCCTGCAAAGACATAAAATTATTTGGCTTCATTCAAAATAGAAGAAAGAATGATTCTGGAAGTTTTCTTGTCTCCTCTCTATTACCCCATCCTTCAAAGTGTGAAATATATTTTTAGAAATATTGTATTTTAATCAGGAAAAGAAAGGAAGAATAAATTGAAGTTCAAGGTACCTTGCTTACTGCTGTGATTTGGTTTTCTTTGAAAGATAATATTTTGCAAGAAATATGCTGGAGTGCAAACATTTCCTAGTACTACTGCAACATAATAAACATAACGTAATCGAAGGCATGTCACAGCCCTGCAAGGACTGAGAGCATGCATCTGGACTGGGACCTTTAGAGGTCAGATTCTAGAATAGACCCTTGCCCTCCATCTTACTTGTTGAAAGAACCAAGGCTCCAAGAGAAAGAGAGGTTGACTTCAAGTCATGTGGATCAGTGCCCCAAAGTTGCCCCTTTCTGGGGAGTGGCAGAGCTGCACTGGACAGAGAAAGTGCCGTAATGAATTCATGGGAAATTCTGGCTCTCATTTCTCTTGGACTTTCAACATTGGAATTGAAAACTATAATCCTAATAATATCCTAATGATAATTCCTTACACTTGGATTAGAAATAATTTTTGATACTAATCACATGGGTAAAGCAAGATTACCATGCTATTTTTATAGATCAAGAAACCAAGGCACTAAGGTAAGACAATAAAAACAGGCTTAACAGCGACCAGAGCCTCAGGTCTCCTACCTCTGACATACTGTCCAATTTTACTCTTAGAAAAACCTTTTGAGGCTGGAATTTTTAATACCCATTTTATAGATGAGGAAACAGTCACGGGGAGATGAGGTAACTGCTAAGTGGCATATCTTAAACCATCAGGGCTGTTTCTTTAGCTGTACTGTAGCTGCCTCTGAAGTTCTAGAACAACAGTCTGAGTGCAGTTTTGCAGAATTTAGTAGTTGCAGAATCATGATTGTTCTCTCTGTAATTTTTTCCCTACTTAGATTCCAATTTAAGAAATGGGAAACGAAGCACAAGAGCACACCATTTCTTGACGCATCTGTGGTGTTACTATGGTTACATTTTTGGCATGCTTTCCCATTTATGTTTTCCACTGATTTTATTGCACCTGACTGTGAGCTAAATGGCTCGATTTTAAGCTTACCACTATGTAGCAACTGGAGCAAAAATGATCTCAGCCTTTTAAAAACTGTGGAAAATCGTGTTTTATCTTTGCTTGTATAAAGGCTTTGGTGTTGATGTTGCATTTCTATGAAACCAATAAATTAGGAATTTGGAACATGGAAATGGTCTTCCTACTGAAAAAGAAAACAAGTAACATTTCATTTTACATTTCCCTCATAAAATGGAAAGGAAATTCAGAAGAGATCTGTTTCCGAGTCTGGCACAGTGTGTGTGCCTTTGAACATGAGGAGGCCAGGCGGGACTTAGGATTCTGTCATAGGCTCTATATCTCCGGCACGTTTGTGTTTATTTTGATTCTTTGACCCATGTGACCGGTAAAGCAGAACCTCTGTACCACCCTGTCATGCTAATTGGTTAGGAAGCCATCGATTTGGAGAACGGATTTTCCTGGTATGCGCAACTGTGCCATAGAGAAACAAGCTCGTGTGATCTCTGTTTCCCACAACTTCCTGCTGCTGCTACTTCAGTGACTTCAGTAGTTTGAAAAGGGATGACCTCATGAACAGCCTCAAGAAGGCTTGCCAGTGGGGCCAGCGTTTTGTACCTGTCATTTTAGGGGGTTCACATATCATTAGAAATTAATGAATAAAGCCCCTTTGTTCTCTAGTTCTTTTCGGTGTCCTCTAGTGCAGTAGAGCCTTATGTGCAGCCTGATGGCTTCACCGCTGAGGGTCCGTGTTAGCCTCACCCCTAGGCAAAGACAGGGCAGGTAACGGTAGCCCCATTTCACAGGCAGGAACGTGAAGCAATGAACATGATTTCCTCAAAATTGAACCTCTTCTAAAGGCCTTATTACCCACATGTCATCTAGTGCTATTTTAATTTTAATAGCTTTATTTGAGATATAATTCACATACCATACAATTCACTCATTTAAAATATTCATCCAGGGCTATTTTTGTTAGTTATTATTCTCCTCTCCCCCTTTATTCAAAAACTTTTATTTCCATAGTATGAAAAAGGGCATTGTAGTTGAAATATAATTATATTTACCGTTGAAAATCACCACCCCCCAAAATAATTATGACAGAAGAGAGAGCTAGATGAGAATGAGTCAGAGGTCCTGATGTGAAGGCTGGGGCTGCTGTGTAGCTGTGTGGCCCATGCAACCATGCAACCTCTCTGGTCTCGTTTATGGTTCAGTAAAATGGAAATAGAAGCACCCACTCTCGTCACCATCTCCCCAGACACTGCCTGCAACCCTCAGAGATGGGTCCATCACCGGAATCAGGCTCAGCTACGTGAATCACTTGCCCCGAGTCACATCGTTAGCAAGTGACGTAGTCAGGGTTCAAACAGTTCTGTCTACCTCTCGTGTGGGGTGTAATAAATAACACTGATTAGAGCCGCAGAATGTGGACCATTGAGAATGGAAAAAAGAAAAGAAGCTTCCCATTGCTGAATTTTATAGTTTTAGCTGGTTAAAATCATGGGGTTTTATGTCTTAGGGGTGGAGGCTATCTAAGACACTATATCTTAAAAATAAGTATCTTCTCCCTGAATTTCAAGTAACTCACTGGTATGTACAATGGAATTTTAATAATTGCTAATGATTATTTAGCTTTTAAAAAAATCGTTATAGGATTCTCTGGGGATATCTAGGATTATCTTATTTTTCATTTTATTTCTTCTTAGTATACTTATAGAAAGCCACCTTTAAATAAATGGACTTGAAATGTATGTAAATGTCATCCATGTTGCTCACTTCTCTGATTCCTCAGAACCATCTGGATAATATTCCTGTCTCCTGCCTCTCAAATTTATTTAAGCTCTCAACCTCCTCTCCTTCAGTGCTTCAGCTGTACAAACTTCGCCAACTCCCCAAACACACCTGGTGTCTTTGTATAACTGAGTACATATTATTTCCCTAACTTTCCATGTGACCAGTTCACAGACTTCTTTTAAGCTTTAACCCAGAGGCCACTTCCTTCATGAAGGCCTCCATGGATTGCATCTACTGCCCTCCTCAGTGTTCCCAGAATCACCTTCTGTGACTCCGATGGTACCTCCTGCATGTTTGCCTGTCCTATTAGAATCTAACTCTTCTGAGGTTGGGGACTGTAGCTACCTCAGTGACCAGCCTGTGCCTAGATTAGTGCCTGGACCATGGGATAAGCATTTGCTGAATGAATGAAGAAATGGATGAAGATGCTCTTTGTCTTTCTGTTTTATTTTTTTCTTGGCTACTTCGCATTTGGGAGAAACAGCAGGGCTGCTTTTGCCCTAAAGGTTTTAGAATAAAAGGCCACTCAGAGGCTTGAGCCCCTAGATGGCTGATAAGGGCTCCACCGATTACTTGGCTGGTAAGCCAGGCCCCGAGGGAAAGTCAAGGCTCCTGTGAGAGCGCGGAGCTGCAGTGCCCATTCACACTCCTTTGGTTGCTGTCTGGACACCCTGCACCCCCTGCATTGATAGCCTTCCTGCCTTATGACTTCTTGTCTGAGCTGGTGCGACATCTGAGATGTTTGCTTTGGAATGGCTGCTTTTCCTGTGAAGATAAATGTGTCATCTGACAGGGCTTGTCATTTACTACACTGTGGCTGTCAATACGAGATACAACTCATCCTGTAGTACCGGTTCTCTGCGATGCTGAATGACACCCTGATACCCCGTCCCGCTCTCTTTTCTTCCCTGGGCTCCGTTCTGAGGAACTTTCTTTACTTTTCAACCAAAGTTCATCCAAAAGAGGAAAGATTAGGTCACTTTTTTCTATAGCTTAACATTTTGTTGATCAAGGCTCTGCCTAACATTGAGTCCATTGTAACCTGTGTAAGAAGCATTCATCATGGGCTTAAAGGAGTTTACAAAGGGATTAAGTTGCTTAGATCTACAAGACAATTTAAGTTTCATGTGATGCTAAACATAAAGGATCTTAGTTTTATTTGTGCCATTTCTAAACATATTTGAACCTATTCATTTGTCTTAAGCATAGCTATTTCCAACACTGCCTGCCAAAAGTCAACCCATTCTTTAATTTGAGCTGATGACATGAGCTAGACCAGTTTATCAGCAGGGGACCAGGATAAAGAACTGGGCACTGGCACACTGCTTCTTCCCTGGAATGTGTATCCCCTTGTTCAGGTTGTGTCTGACACGAGCGGAATGCTTCAGGTTGTAATTCATGAACTGGACAGTTCTACAAGCATCCCTGGGACTGATCAGATAAAAGTCACTGGGAACTCCTCACTGTGTGTACTGCTCTTGTCTAACAAAGCCAAGTGCTGTCTACAGCAGGCATCACTTCAGCCTTTACAAAGCCTTGCCTGTTGTAAAACTGTCACCAGGAACAGCAATAATAGCTCTTCAGTTTTGGCCTCTCCTAGTGTGTATGAGGTACCCTGCCATGATCCTTATGTATGTGTCATCTCTAACTGTGGCCTCACACAGACTATTAAAGGTCTGAACTCAAGCCCATTTGTCCCCTCAATCCTGCCTCATTTCTATTCAATCAAACATGTTTGTTGCCTATTAACACAATCAGTATTTGTCTTCATTAATTTTCCATCAGTTCTCAGCTCTTCTCTGCCCTTAACTTTACCCATCAGTATTGTATTTTCTCCTGTGCTCTGGCTGGTCTGTGGTCTTGAGACTCCTCATCACTGACTCCCCCCGCCCCCCTTACTACCTCCACCTAACCTTTCCTTTCGTCTCTATCAAAACGTATTTGTTCTACATTGGATTCCAATTGCATTGTCCTCAAAGAAGCCAAGACTTAAAACAAAGAAGTGAGTGGCTCATGCTGTGGTATAGGATTCTCCATCCTACATAATATGTATATTTTAACAGATGATTTTAAATGTGGTACTGCTAAAAACACCCAATATGATGGGATGTTCTGCCAACAAAGCAGATTCATGGGTAGGGTTAATTCTTACATTTTCATTTGTTATTGTACTTTTTATAGTGCTTGGCCCAGCATTATATAAATAGAAAACACTTTAAACACAAGATTGCCTATATCAAGGGCATTTTCCCCTCTGCTTGCTGGATCACTTTTCATAGTTTCCTGTCCCACCAAGTGTAAGCTGGAGTGATTTGCGTTCTACAAAGTAACGCAGTGGTCTAGGAAAGGAGTTTTATGCCAAATTAAAAAAACCATGAGATTAGAAAACTTACTTTTTATTTAGATATCATTTGGAATTAGGGTCTGGGCTCAGGTAACTGTGAACAAATTTTCTTCCACGTGAATGTTGGGAGGGGCACTGAGGATTGTGAGGGAGGTGGGCAAGTTCTCTGTTACTCTCCTAACACCCACCAGATAAATGCCAGGAGCACACCCCGTGTTTGTGACAACCCAAAACACAACAGCCACTTCTCATTTCTAGACTGTCCCTTCAGGAGCACTGAAGCACCGGGGTGGGATCTGCACTGAGTTATGCCATCAGTGAGATCATGAGGAGGGTCTGTACATCTCCGAATCAGGCGTTTCCTCTTTTCCGTGGGGCTAGAACATTCAGGTGTGATGGACTTTCAGGAACGGTGGGTTAGAGTGGCTGGCGGGCTCAACCACTTACCGGTTTTGTTGACTTGAGCAGGTGACTGAGACTCTGTGGGACTCCATTTCCTCATCACCATCACCGGTGTTTATGAGAAGTACTGAAGCCCCCAGCAGTGAGCACGGCCGTTATAGGCCCCCCTCTACGTCAGTCTTCCTTCTTCCACGCCTCCTTTCCCTTCCTTTCTAGCATGACTCCTCAAGCCCACATTCTCCCTTTCTCTTTTCAGGTTCTCATTAGGCTTTTGTGCCTTATTTGTATGACTCTCTCTCTCTTTTTAAGGATTTGTATGATTCATATGATTCCTTTTTGGGGAGCAAGCTAAGTTAAAAAAATGATTTTCTAACATTTGTTGAGTAACAGCCTAACACTAGAAGCTAGGCAAGAACTTATGAAGATTAATAATTGGATGATCTAGCCAAGTGTAGGCATGCTTGAAACAGCACTTTCACTGCCTTTTCCCAGCATCAGCTAATTCCTCAGTGTTCTTTTCCTTTGTGTTTCTTATTATATGTTGTTACCCTAATTGCCATTGTATATTTGCTGAGTAGATGAAGTCATTGGGGAAAAAAAGAAAGAAAAAGTACAAACTTAAGAGCTCGTAACACTGGGCGTGATTTATGTGTCCAATGTTAATAGACTCATATAAACACGACGTGGCTGGTGTTCTTTGTTCTAAAGTTCTCGGGAGCAGAGAAAAGGAAAAGACATAGGAGTTTAGATTTAAGTATAATTAGAGATGATGTAATTTATAATCTTCTTATGAAAACATGTTAGGCCTGCCTCACTGCTTAATAATAATATCTATCATTAATTGAGTGGTTACTGTATGTACCAGCGCTGTGCTAAGTGATTTACAAGTCCTGTCTTTTTTAATCCTCTCCAAACCCTGAGGGGCGTGGTCTTATCCCATATTATGAGTGTGGCAATTGAAGTATGGGGAGCTCAGGTAAGTGGCTTGTTGAAGGATGCAGTTTACTGATGATGGAACCCAGATTCAAATCCAGTTGAACTGCCTCCAAGGGTCTAAGCTCTTGGTAAATTTCTTTGGGTGCAGTCCCCTTAGAAATTAATGGATTGAATTTTAAAACGTCTTTTCTTAATAACCTATGGATTAGTCCTTGGCTGGGTCTAGGATACTAAAATTTCTATGTGGCAGTCATGTTAATTTATTTAATTGCTTTATAATTTTAGCTAACGTTTTTCATCAGGATTTGTTGCAATTATAAAGCAATTTCTACAGGGATTTATGCAGGGATATGGACATTTTCACAGTGTCCTTACCTTCTATTATTTATGAGATGGTTTTACCATGTTTTCGCTTTCCAAGAGTCATTTAAATAAAGGGAATAAAGTACAATATATTTTAAAATAAGTGTTGTATCAAATATGTTCAATAAAAATATTACAGATAATTTTCCAGCTTCTGTAATGGACTATACACATTTATACTAAGGTCTAGCCAGGGACACTTCACCGGCTATATTCTGATGGGCTTACGTAAAGTCCCAAGGGAATGCACTACCTCAAATTATAACCTTAAATTTCAATAAGAATATGTCACTTGTGTTATTTCATCCATAGTATGAGTAGACTTCACTCAGTGACATATTTTCCTATTACATTTAAAAATAAGCAATTACGTTCTCTATTTTTAGTAAATATACTCTAATGTATTTAATGTAAAGAGCCACAGTAAATGCAACTTGCTCTTGAATGGCTACAAAACATTAGAAATGGTTAAAAATGTATTATGTGTGGGGAGCGAGAAAGGGACAAATGACAAGCCAGTAGGCTGAAACGTCAACTTTAGGTGAATCGGGTGAAGTGTATGCAGCATTCTTCGTACTATTCTTATTTTTACAGCTTTCTGTAAATTTGAAATTATTTCTAAACTTTAAAAAAATAAATCCATACAAAAAATTAAAAACCAACTGGTATAATTTGGAGAAAGGGATTATAGGTGAGTGTTATATTTTTGTTTTCCCCTATTATTCATTATCAGTGTTTTAGCCTATAATGGAGATTTTGTTATTGAAACATAGAGAGACTAGCCTGAAAGACATTGTACATATATTATTACTATTTTAATTGTTATTTACTGATTTGGGAGACAGAGACAGAGAGAGACAGACACTGATTTGTTGCTCCACTTATGTATGTGTTGTTGATTCTTGTATGTGTCCTCACCAGTGATCAAACTTGCATCCCTGGAGTATGAGGATGAGGTTCTAACCAACTAAAATACCCATCCAGAGCCAGCATTGCACATATATTGAAAAAAAGATAGGCCACTCATGGAATACCAAGTATATGCTAACTATTGTAATTATAGTTTCTTATTTACAGGTGAGGAAACTGGGGCATAGCAGTGTTCAGTGACTTGCCTCACAGGCGTCAAACGGGACTGGAATCCACATCAAGATGGATACTAGAATTCCCACTAGTAACCACCACCTTTTATTTGCTCAGACTACGTATGTGTATATCTATATATACAGATGCATATGCACATTCTGACTATTTTTAGAAAGGAAGTTAGAAAAAAATTTTAAATGGATTCAAATATCTGCTAATGAGATTCTAGGTGAATATAAAAATATAATTATTATTACTAACATTGAGCACTTGCCATGTGCTAGGTTTTATTCCATATTAGCATAGTAACTTATTTGGTCCTCACAGTGGCCCTGTAGTGTAGATGGTATTGCTCTCCACATTCAAGGGAACTGAGGAACAAAGAGATTAAATAACTTGCTCAAGATGTCACAGCTGTTAAGTGGTAGAGCTGTGGTGTATTGTTCTAGAAGTTTTGCTCTTAACCAGTGGCTCATATTGCCTATTTTATAGTACCAGAAAAGATTTAAACAAAAAAGAGGAAAACATATACCTCTCCTTTGAGGTGGTATCCTCTCTTATTTTTCTATATAGTTTCTAGTCTTAGATCCCATCGAAGGCACTGGATTATACAACTCTAGAGGGCGCCATGTAGTTTGTAATCGGTGTGAATGGTGCCCCAGTGGCAGCACCCTGATTGCGTGGTTTTATTGCTGAGGCTGAGTTCTCATTGTGGATACTCAGCTAGATGTAAAGCCTGAGAGGCAGAATCAAATTTCATTCATTTGGAAGTTACATGCCTCAATCATGCTCTCTAAATATGGTGAAGGGGTGCCTTATCCCAATAAGGCTAATATCCACTGGGTCCTTAAACACTGGAAGCCTAATCCAATCCAGTTACAAGATTTCTCCATTGTTAGTTCAGCTAATTAAAGGCTGGAGACAGTATTAGAATTGGATCTTATTAGGTAGTAACTATTATTTCTTTCATTTTTATTTTCATCAGTCAGTTGATCCATGTAGTTACCCTGCCATTCTACATTTCTTCCTTTTATTTGTCCATTCAACAAACATGTAGTGAATACTAATATGAGCAGGTAACATTTCCGGCTTTCAGGGAGTTCTCAGTGTAGTGGGGAAGACAAACAGGAGGTAGCTATACCAGAGTAAGGTAAATCCCATGATCAGGTAAGTCCAGGATGGAATGACATACAAGGACCAGCACCAACATCAGTCTTGAGACCAGTGACTCATTGTGACCAGGAAGTGATATAAATAGCAAAGGAAAGGTGAAATGAAAGCAGTGGAACCTCTTTTCCAGGGCGAATCAGGAAAGATCTAATCATGTGATTGTTGGCAAGTTAACATCTCTAAGCTTAACTTCTCTTTAAAAAGGAATCTGTTTATTAGGGGTATAATAGATACATTAAGCATCGTAATTTTCAGGCCCAGTCTCCAGGTAATGAAGTCCTTTGGATGACACTTGCTGCTGAGGACCTCCTAAGGCTTGAGAGACCACTTAGGTTTTTTAGTCTCTTGAAATATAAAAACGACAATAACAAAGACCAATGCAACAGCACAAGTTAGGGCATGGTTTTAATGTTTGCATTTAATTAATGCTTTTACCATACACAAAACAATACAATATAATTATACTATTCACTAATTGCAAGATGTATAAGACATTAACTTAAGGTGCACTGAAGTCAGTAATAGTCTGGTGATAGACCCCAGGTTTAAATATCTTTTGTTCTTTTTAGTGTATCTTTGTAACTGTGGACACAACTTTATCTGAAGAGAATGAAAGTCTAAATTGGATGCCCTTCATGACTAGGAGACCTGGGTCAAATGACTGTCTTGCCCTTTCCTTTCCTTGACAACGCTGAGAGATAGAAAGGGCTGTGGGGTGACATCTCTGAACCAAGGCTCGGCTATTTCACATCTGGCTTCCACTGCTTGTTCACGGAAGACATCTAAGCAGGGCCAGTGGCAGTTATCAAGGACTGTGTAAGCAGGCGGGATTGGTGCTACCAGAATCCCAGTGTTGCCAGGGCACAGCCTCTCATTGCCTTTCTCATCACTCCTGTCATCAGAAGAAAGCTCTTTATTCCTGAACCATGTCTTGTGAGGGTGCCACATTTCTGCTTGGGACTTCTCTGCTCTCGTGACCTGCCTAATTGAAGTGGAGCCATACAATTGCCTTAAGTGCTTTGCTTTGAAAAGTGAGTCAAAATTTGGTTATGCTAGAAATGAAGTAATTTTCAAGGTCAACAAGCTGCTGACCTGTAAAAGATTTATTACTTTGGCTTTCTAATTGCAGTTGCTGTACATAAATGAACTTGACATTTTTCTCCTTTCCTGTATCAGAGGATATCATTACAAACAGATTTTACAGGATTGTTAGGAGTTGCAGCATCTGCCTTTGTTTTCATCATCATTTGATCTGAGGAATGCCCATTTCTTATTCCCATCTCTAAATGGTTTTGCACAGTCTCAACTTCACTCAATTAGTGATTTGGGGGAAAAAAATACCACACCTATTGCAGTGGAATTTTGAGGAAATGTTGCCTGAGTTGTAGATAAAATGTTCTTCATGTGTATGAGATGACTGGAAAATGAAAAGTCATAGAAAAGCATCAGGGGGACTGAAATTCAGCCGAAGTTCTGGCAGTGTTGCCTGCTTGACCACAGCTAATTCTGGGAATCTACAAGAAAGTCTTTACCCAGCTCTCCCAGTTTTTTCCCAGGGGATAAAAATTTGTGGCTAATAGAGGTCTGATTGAGTTTCATGTTTGCTGCTGAATCTATCCTTCCATAGGCCACCCACCGAACTGGTGGGCATTCAGACTCTTTATTTCACTAGAATTAGGAACCCCATGCAAATCTTCCGCAGTCTGGGGTCCTGTGGGGGAATTGCCCATCTTCTCAGTTCACTGTGGATGTGGATCATTTTCAAATTGAGAAACACTATCAGATATAACTAAACAAGTATGCTATCTCTAAGGAACATGACTAGATGAAAAAAACAACTTGTTGATAATAGCACTTGCTATTTTATTCTGAAATCATATTATATGCTTTAGGGGCTTGGCTTGCCTGCTGTATCATCCTTCTCTCTCCCTTCCTCTGTTCTTTCCTTCCGCCCACTTCTCTCTCTCTTGCCTTTCCTTCTACCACAAACTGGTATATTTCTTCCTCGTCTTCCACACTCGGCTGGAATAGCATGACAGTTATGACAGTTACTGGAGCTGGGCATATTTGGGTTCCAACACACTTTTCTTAAAACTTGAGGTATTAAATACACATAGTAAGCTCTATAAATCTTAAGTGCAGAGTTTGATGTATTTTTACACACATACATACACATGTGTGCACCCACATGTACATACACATGCACCCATCCATGTAACAATTACCCAGGTAAATGTATAGAACACTTGAGCTTTCGAGCAGGCTCCATCCTGTCTCCTCCTACTGAATACTTCTCCTTCCCAAAGGTAACCATGGTTGTAAATTATCACCTTAGATTAATTTTGCCTGTTTTAGAAGTCCATACTTTTTTTTCAAGCCTATAGATATATCTTTTTATTACATCCAACAGTATATGTATTCTACTTGGTATGTGCTCAGTAAGTATTTGTGGACAGACATATGCAGAGGAAGCTTTTGGAGGAAATTCCCACCTGTGCTAGGAGTGACTGACATGGCAGTGAAGGCTAGCTCTGAGCACTCTTCCCTGCCTGGCGCTCATCTAAGGGCTTCGCCCTGTACTGACTGCCTCAGTCTTCGTAACAGTCCTGTGAGGCAGGGACTCTTGTTCCTGTTCCCAGGTGAGAAAGTGGTGTGGCATGGTAGTCTCTTACCCGGCCCCAGGTGGGTTAGAACCAGCTGTGTGAATGGTCACATTTTCACAACATTTAATTGGCCTGATTCCTGGTCATTTCCCTAATTGCTATTGGATTGTCCATTGAGGTAAATTCTTAGCCCTTTTCTCACAGTTGTTTTTTAAAAATTGCTAGTGAAGAAGTGTCTGCACTTTGCTGCCATGCTCAAGTGTGCCCTGAAGACTCTGCATAGCTTGACCTGAAGGTTGAGAAGTCAGGCACCCCTGAAGAAAGGCTGGCCCAGGACCTATTGGTTTTAATTTTGTGTGTATGACAAAAGAGAGTTCAGAAGAAATGCAGTTGAGCATCTCTCCTGGTTTATGCTGGAGACCACACAAACTCAGAGAGGCTTGGTTTTTGAGATCAAGTATGTACTCTGATGAAAAGCAAGTAGATTTTCATGGACTCTTTTACTTCTGCTTTACTTATGCATAGCAACCTGGTCTTTGGAGCTCTGGTTGAAAATAATTTGTTATTGTTAAGGATATTTCCAAACCAAATGAGGGCTATTATTCTCCTTCTATTGAAGACTGGGGAGCTATCCTTGAATCTTACTGAATAAAACCTTCCTTCTTTCTTTTATAGAGAGAATGACTATTGTATTTTTGTTCCCTTCCGTTCAGTCTCTCTGCAGCTTCCTTGCAAAAAAGCAATTTAATTTATACAGCAGTCATTTTCTTGTGGAAAACTAATAAAATACAAATCCCATTTTTCAACATTAGGTTGTGGCTAAAGGTTTTCAAATTTTTTTCTTTGTTTTTTCAATCTTCACTCAGGGATATATTCACTGATTTTAGAGAGAGAGGAAGGGGCTGGGGAGAGAGAACAGGAGAGGAACACCGTGGATCAAACCCAAAACCCTTTGGTACACGAGACAGTGCTCCAACCAACCGAGCCACCTGGAGAGGGTGGATTGCAAAAGTTTTGAGTAGAATCTGTTTTCTTTCTTTCTTCTTTGATAATGTTTGAAAGGGATATGATGTAAATGTCCACATGTATTATAGCCATGGTTGATAAAGATATTATTCCCACTCTGGCTGATGTGGCTCGGTGGATTGAGTACCGGCCTGCAAACCAAATAGTCGCTGGTTCGATTCCCAGTCTAGGGTGCATGCCTGGGCTGTGGGTTGGGTCCCCAGTGGAGCGCATGCAGGAGGCGGCCACACATTGATGATTTTCTCCCTCTCTTTCTCCCTCCCTTCCCCCTCTAAAAATAAATAAATAAATAAAAATCTTAATAAAAGACACTATTCCCTTAAGTTTACTTTTCTTCCCAAACCAAAAATACAAGCTAATACTTCACATGCAGCTCTCAAGGTATTTTCCCCTCCCTAAAAGTAGATGTGAAACAATCAAGAGGCAAAGGAATATGTTTTCTTTCAAGGCCTCTGTGTTCACTTTTTCTGACAGGTGAGGTGATGTCCGGAGTGCTGGTGTCTGCACTTTGCTAATTGAAGCCCTGGGAGCTGTTCCAGTTTGCAGGTCTCACAGGAGTAGAGGATGGGGCTTTCATTTTGTGGAGACAGTTTACAGAGATATGAGCATAATAATGAAAGTATTAATAAGTGACATTTAGTGAGCACTTTTCAGTCATGGTGAACTATGCCAGGCACTTGGTATGCATTACCCTTACAACAAGTAGGTAGATTTTGTTCCAGTTTTTTCTTCATGGAGAAACAGGCACAGACCTGGCAGGTAATTTATCCTAAGTTGCACAGCAGGGAAGTGGAGAGAGGGGTTGGAACCCAGTGAGTGTGACTTGAGAGTTGAGTCTTTGACCATGATGAGTGACCGGAAGGTCCAGGAGCATTAGAAGTGCTCCACACCCTGGGCATTCAGACATCCACACACACAGTGACTGCTTGCTGAGTAATGAATGTACAGGAGAAAACTTTTGTTTTCTCATCTGTGAAATCTCACTGACTGCATTGGAGGAAAAGATCTATTACCTTCCTACTTAAACAGCTCTGCAGTCCCATCACCTTTCCACTCTCATTCTTAAAACTGCTTCCTCATCACATGGACCTCCACGCATTTTGAATCAAGGGTCTGCACTGCCTTTTCCCCCGTACCCGCCCCCTGCCCCTGTCCCCGCCCCCGAAGGAGAACTGTCCCTTCCTTCTGCCTCCCTTTACCATTTTCGTATTCTTCTTTGCATCAGAGCCTCCTCCAGCCCCTTCATTTCCTTCTCTCTGAATTGTAGCAGGTAGTGAATTCCTGGAGGGTGGCTGCATCTGACTGTGTAACACCTGGCTGAGGGAAAGGCAGGCAGTGGGCTGACGTTCTTCTTTGACAGTCTGGGCATTTTCTGCCCTGTGACAAGGAGTGGCTTCAGCAGTTGCCAAGGACTGGCCATTCGACAACAGAGAAAGCTTTTCTCTCCAAAGCCTGTCTCAATAAAGTTTTCTCACCAAGGAGGGTGAGGGGTAGGGGAGGGATATCTCATCAGGAACAGTATGGAGATAATACCTGAGCTCTTACAGATTCTTTAAACAATGAATTTGAATGACAGAGATAAGCAATAAAGAAACAGCTTGATTCTCAACCAGATTCTATCCTTAAGTCTTGAAGTGGCTGTTCCTTGAGAGTGGATTCTTCAAATTAATATTCTAAGCCTCTCCATCCACCTTTATCTTAACTCCACGGAAAATATTATTTCAAACATGACAGTTATTATCTTTGAAATTCCCTCCAGACTTGGGGAAGAGGCAGCACGATAGAAGAGGCATCAGTGGGTCCCATGGAAGCTCCCTGGAAGCCTTCTGCCCCTGGTCTCCTGAAGTCAGAGTTGCACCCCTAGCCAAGAGAGTCCTCACTCCCCACGCCCTGCCTTCACTCACTCATCCACCCATGCACCCAGCCTCCAGCATCTTGCCTGTGGAGCAGCCCACTTCCCGCCTTCCCTCACCCTGGAGCTCCCAGAGGGCCACGCGGGGCCATGGGGACCTGACATGCCTGCCCCCAGAGACAGTGCCCGCCCGGCTCTGCTCCGCCTGCCCCACAGGTGCGGCCTTAATCCCCCTGGCCTAGATATCGGCAGCCTCTAGGAGCCCGGGCTCTGTGATGTAATGCTCTTTTTTCCACACTCGGGGCTTAAATACAGATGGAAATTGTTGTCATGTGTTAGAAATGTCGCCATTAATATAAAAGGCGCCAGCTTGGGCATCTTCTCTTCTTTCTCGCACGGTCAGCTGCTCCTGCTGCCAGAGGCTTCTTCCCTTGCAAACCGCTCTGTGGTCAGGTGGCCGAGACGTCCCCATCTCGCCTAGGAAGGGGTTCGGATCCCACCCCCACCCCCCGCCTCTCTTAACAGCCGCTGCAGAGTCGAGGACGATCCTGGTGGCAGGCGCTTTCAGGCTTACAAAGGGAAGGATTAATCTTGGCGATCGGGCTGGGGTTTGCAGGCAAGTACAAGTGGTCCAAGATTTCCCCCTCGCCGACCCCCGCTGCCCCCTGCCCACCTCTGGACTTGAACGCTTCGGCGCTGGAGGAAGCCTGGGGACAGGCAGGCGGCGGCAGAGGCGCCCGGCCGCTGGAGGTTTGCGCTTCGGTTGTGGGAACATCCATGGAGGTGAAGATGCCGTGTGTAGTGTGTGTGTGTGTGGACCAGGGAGGAGGGGCGGGGAGAAACCGGGCCAGCTTGGGAGGGCCAGATGGCTGAGGCTGCGTTTTAATTCACCGGGCAGGCCCCTTTGGCCGGGCAGGATGGGAGGGGTGGGGGAGGGGTGGAAAAAATCGGGTCAGGGGGTAGGAGAGGCCGGGCTCTGGAGCAGATGCCTGGCGAACAATGGGGCTTTTGAAGGGGATGCTGGAGGAAGTGTGGCGCGCGCTTTGTACTGCCTCCTCCGCATTGCAGGTTGGAATTGGGCAGCTACATTTTAATGAAGTGCATTCCAAAGTGTGCTCGTCAGTCTGGGCTTTTGGAGCGAGGGGCTCGGCTGAATGGGGACTGGGGGCGGTAGGGGGAGGGGGCTGGCGAAATGAATTCCTGATGGATGGTAAAGGAGGAGATGAAAGCCTGCACAGTGTAGAGGGCAGGGGAAGGAAAGGGGGGAAATCAATACGTTCCCGTGCATATTAATAGGCTCCAGCAGGTGTTAGTAAATGTATGATGCTGCATTGTTCAGGCCCCCAGGCTGGGAAGGCTGGAAAGGCCGGGAGAGGGAGAGCAGCCTCTCCCGGGCAGACACGGTGGCAAATGCCGTTGCACTTTGGAGGGCTTTGCGAGCTCCCGGGAATTAATAAAAGCAGAAGGACCTGCATCCGCACTCCCTCCCGTTTTCCCCATTTTTAAAAGAAAGAATGTACGTGCAGAAGGCTTTTTAGGTTTGTTTCCTGGAAATTAACATGTGTGTGTCAGAGCACTGTCTTATCTGTAGGCATCCAGAAAATAGGAACTGGAATCCAGGGTCTGGTTTGCTGGGTGTTTGGGAGCTGAAAGGCTAGTCTCCTTATCTTGCTCCTGTAAGTGCATGGGCCAAGCCAGGAAGGCTGGGGGTTTTGTAAGCCCTGGGTACCTGAAAGCAAGAAAGCTGTCATGTCCATGGTGTTGGTGCATGCACTTTGTCTCACAAACAAAGGGAGTGGATTTGTGCCTCGGCCAAATTATTTGGGGGCATGTGTAGCCTATTTGTAAAAAAGGATTAGGTATGTAGTGCCCGTTCTCCTTCCGGGAGTTCACCATGCTTAAGGCTCTGTCAATTGAGAATCTCTTAGGAGACTGCTCATGAGTGCGTACTGGCCAAATAAGCCTCGCTGGGTTTTGTTGTTGTCTGTTTGACATTCCTGTTGAACAAGTATTCAGTGCTTTCATCAGGTTCAGACATATTTGTTGAGGGTTCAGCTATAAAACTGGAAGTTTTTGCATGTGGGCATTATGATTTTTTTATGTTAAAAATATTTAAGTGTGGGTCTATGTACCATGTACACAAACCCATGTATATTAACTGGTAACCTACAGAATAACATATTGTCATTCTGGGAAAATAAATGCATTTCTTAGCTGAGCAAAACTTGTGTTTTGTCATCTGTAAGGCTGTTAACTTCAGAAAATTAGTGTTTTATGATAACTTTGGAAGCCCTCAAGTACTGACTGGGTATGCTTTTCGGTTCTTTTCGTGACTTAACTTGCACTGTAACTTGCCACCAAGACGCAGCTCATCACTTGCCAGTGAGTTTTGGTGCTGTTGAAAGCTGTGGCAGATTAGCGGTGTCAACAGAGACTTGGTTCCTGCCTTTCTCATCTGAGCAAACAGAAGCAGTCTGCTCTTGCCTCTCAAGGCTTTTCCTCTTCTGGTTTTGGGAGGGGATGAGGCCCAGGGGAAGGGTTCCAGCTGAGGACACTCAGCTCTAAGCCCCCCACCCCCGCACCCCTCACCACTGGTTTGCATTTCTATGTGGTTTCTTTCTTAGGCTGCATATTTCAGGCTGTATTTCTGTGGCAGCATTTTTTTAAAATGTGGGGTTTTAGTATTTGGCTTTGTTGTGCGTGTAGTAAAGAGGTATGGGGATCAGTTTGTTGTTCTTTTTCACTTGATTATGGCTCTGGAATGGGTCTATTACTACCTTTAGACTTGAGTCTTTCCCGCCAGTCCTTGCTGAGCACGGGCAGTCGTGTTTATTATGAGTCCCCCCCCCCGCAGGGGAGAGTGGAGCCTCGCTGCCTTTTAAGTTAACTGTGGCCAGAACACGGCCCAGGTGGGTCTGCTGCACCCAGGTTCTCCAAAAACTTACAGATAACAGTTTCATTAACAGAAGGGATCTCCTTGAACCACTGTGTTTTTTCTCATACCTGGCACTATTTTGTGATAAACAGCTATACGTCTTTGACACCCTTATGTATAGGAACAGAAATTGTACCCGCTTGTTAAAGGCACCTTAAGCAATGACTCTAGCAGATATGACTGAGACACATCCAGCCGAGGCTTCTAATAAGGCACTCCTCCTCTCCACCTTGGTTTTTGTTCGCTCTCTGCAAATGAGTGTGGGCAGAGGAGAGGAAAAAGAGACAAAGATTTCCATGTTCACAAAGGAGCCTACCACCAGGATTAATTGAGTTACTGAAAAACTGAATTCTGACCTTGTTTCTATGCCATGTCATATAAAGTAGGTGACGTGATCCCATCTGTGGTCGCCCATTTAATGATCCCAGTAACGATGTAGACCCAGGAGTTTTTCTGAGGTTGGCTTATTGGAGTTGCTGTAGGGAAAATAATTTGTGAGACACCTATAACTAAAGGTAAAAGGATTTCTAAAGTTAAACGTAAATGTAGAAATGATAGTTTAAAAAGACCTCCTTCATGCTGGTCAAAACATTTCACATCTTTTCTTTGTAACTATATATTTATGGCAAAATCTAGTTAGTTTGGTAATCACCATTTTGTCAGCATGTTTGTTCCTTTTTTTAAAAAATGTTTCTTATGTTGCTAATCAGACCTCAAATATTTGACTGTAAGCACATCCCTTGCAGTCATACTGACACCCTCTGGCACCAGAAAAACTGTCATAGCATTTTTGAGAAGTCTAGTAGGAAGAAAAGGCAGCGATGCCAACCATGAATTCAGTCACCCTGCTGATGGCTGTGTCTGAAAACAGGTGTTGGCCCCGGATGACTTTCAGGCTTTTGAAGTGGAATAAACACTAAGTACAAAGATCTTGCTGGCCTTCCTTTACTAATCAGGTCGTGGCGACACATTTCTGCCACTATCGGCCACCAGCACATCTACGTGGTCAGTGTAGGGTGCTCTAAGCCAGGAAGATGGTGCCCAAATCGCGCTCATTAATAGTGGGGGGTGCTTCGTATCGGTAAACCCATTTGACGTGTGGTTCCATGTTGCCAACAATGGCACTAAATCTGTTCGGTCCCCTGACGTCTAATGAGTTGATGCCTAAACACTATCTAGGTGTCTGTTGGGGTTCCCACCCCTCCACCTGATACAACAATCCTTGAACTGCTCTCGTTAATTTTTATTCCTCCTCGTAATGAGGTTGACATCCCTTAAACTTTCAGTATGCTGTCAGATTCAAGAGTAAAAATAGAATGGGGAAAATATCACTTAGTTTTTACTAAGATATTTGACATCTTAAGCATGAGAGTAAAGGGGAGGTCTGAGCTTGAAAATGAATCAATCACTGGGTGCCCTGGCCCGCTAACTCTGTTGGAGCATTGCTCTGATACGCCAGGGTTGTGGGTTCTGTCCCCTGTCAGGGCACGCACAAGAAACAGGCAGAGAATGTATGGGTGGGTAGAGCAACAAAGCAATCTTTCTCTCCTTCTCTTTCTCTCTCTCTTCTCTCTCTCTCTCTCTTAAAAAAAAATCAATACTTACAATTTTTAACAAAAGGTAGAAAATGAATCTGAACTGCACTGAACTCTCTTGAATGAAAAGATATTTACAGTTTTAATATTTGTGCTTATCTGATTTGAAAGGGGAGCAGAAAAGCATAGAGCATTTAACTGCACTAGTGTTTTGTGAGTCAACACTTCTGTCAGGGTGGGGCATGTTTCTATTTATTTTCTGTATCCCAGTTCTAAGCACAATGCTTAGCATATAACATGTGTTCAGTAATTCTTGAATGAGTGGATGAATTGAGAGCTTTGACCAGTCACTGAGAAGTTTGGTCTGGTTCCTAGAGTGGAGTTGCTATTATCAAAATAGAGCAAAAGCTATAATCCCATGAAAAATAGTTTTAAAAGTAGGAAAAAAAAGAAACAGAGCTTTCCCTTGTATTTAATAATACACATTCTTTTCCATGAACTAGTTTATCATGTAGTTCTACTGGAATAAAAATCATTTAGATTTCTATTCACTGTTTAAATGATCTTAAAGGTTGATGCTGTTCTTCTGATTAAGGAATCTCCTTTTCTCACTACCTTTCCTGAATTATCGCACTGGGTCTATTTCTTTGCTGCAGTAAAGATTAGATCAATGGGAATCTACAAATTTAACAACAACCATATGAAATACTTGCCTATAAGATAGTAAGTGCCATGATTTTCTTTTTTCTTAAAAAAGATTTTACTTATTTTCAGAGACAGGGGAAGGGGGAAGAGAGGGAGAGAAACAATGATCGGTTGCCTCTTGCATACCTTCAACCGGGGACCTGGCCCACAACCGAGGCTTGTGCCCTGATAGGGAATTGAACGGGTAACCAACCATTCGGTTCGCAAGCTGGTGCTCAGTCCACTGAGCCACACCAGCCAGGGCTAATTTTGTAATTAATTGTGGCACAGTGCCAAAGAGAGCTGCTTTAAAAATACTCACTGATGTGGAGATAGAGATCTGAAAGGGAAGCAAAAAAACTCTAAAACATTTAACTCCTTTTTATGAGGCTTAACACTCCAGTTTACTGGGTTTACTGAGGCCTTTGCTATTTCTTTTTATAGCTTTTTGGACCCTTGAATTCACTACTTATGTTTTTACCTGAAGGTGATCTCATACAAGAACTAACTTTCTTTATGAATATGTGAGTGCTTACTATGTGCCAGCCACTTTTTAGCTATTGAGGGTAGTGCAGGAGACAAAACAGACACCCCCATGCTCCTAATACCGCCATACGTCCTCTTAAACTTGCATTAAAATCCATGTTAATTTAGTCTTAAGATCAGGGAATGGGGAAGAAGGTTGAAGTGATTAGTTAAAATGAAATCCTTCAGTTGTAAGAATTTTGTTCCTAAAAAGTATTGTGGTTGGAAAAACTGAAGTTTGCTTGATTGCTTGCAAAAATAGTTAAGCAAAGTGGAATAATACAGTATAAAATTAAGTACCAGCACTCACTCCTCAAAAGTAACTACTACATATATATTTCATTTGGTTTCCCTCCAAACCTTTTCGCGTTAATATGTACAAAGATTTTTTTTCTTTCAAAGAAAATAGTATCACACTCTACTTCCTGTTCAATCAGCAAGTCACTTATCTTCCACCTAAAGTTGGTATCTTAGTACAATAATAAAATTCTTGGTAATAACTACCTGGTATCCAAAGCGTGGAGGTGAGGGCTGGTATAATTTAATTACCCATTCCCGGGATAGAGAGACGATCGATTGTTTTCACCTTTTCAGTATTACCAGCAATTCTGTCATAACTACTCTTGCACCTAGTCCAGCTTGGTTTTTCTCATTGCCGTTACCTAAGGGGCCCCCTCCACATTAGGGTGCGTATGCCTATTTCATTCTTTCTAATAATAACTGGAACCTAAATTGATTAGATGGCTGTTTGCCAGGGCTGGTTCACTCTGGTTTCACAAAATGTCTAAGATGTATGCATTCATTCAGCAAATATTTGTTTAGCAATCTTTATGTGGATAGTATTGGGCAAAACAAATGAAGATCCCTTGTGGAGTTTACGTTCTGTTCAGGGAGACTGACAATAAATAGTTATGTACTAAATAAATAAATAATTTTGTATATTAGAAACTGGTGAGCCCTGGCTGGTGTGGCTCAGTGGGTTGAGTGCCAGCCTGCAAACTGAAAGGTCACCAGTTTGATTCCCACTCAGGGCACATGCCTGGGTTGTGGGCCAGGTCCCCGGTTAGGGTGTGCAAGAGGCGATCAGTTGTTTCTCTCCCACCTCAATGTTTCTCTCCCTCTCTTTTCCCCTTCTTCCTTTCCCTCTCTCTAAAAATAAATCAGATCTTAAAAAGAAGAAATTGGTAAGTGATATTAAAGGTAGTGGCAAGAGCAGAGTTCGGTAGTCAAGATTGTGGAGATAGGATATGTTGCCCCAATTTTAAATAGGATTGTCAGGGTAGACCTCACGGGGAAGGAGTATTTAAGCATAAACTTGAATGAGTAAAGGCAGGAGACATGTGTGTACCTGGGTAAAGTACAAATGCCCTGTGGCAGAAGTGCAAAGGCTTTGTGCAAAGGCCCTATGGCAGAAGTTCAAGGGCCCTGTGCAAAGGCCCTGTGGTGGGAGTGGTTCTTTCATTTTCTGAGGGACCATGGGGAGGGCAGAGTGGCCTGGAATAGGGAGAGCAATGCCAGAAACATGGAAGGAGAGGTCAGAGTGTAAGAGAGAGCAGACAGATTATGCCAAGCATTTTAGAACATTTAAACTTTACTCAGAGAGAAATGGGACCCATTGCAGGTTCTTGACTGGGTTAATGACATGCCTCAACATTGGAAAAGTCTCACCTTAGGTAATGCGGTAAGGACGTATGGAAGGTTGGGAGCCAAGGACACCATTAGGAAGCTGTTACCGATGGTGGCTAGATCAGAGTAGGAGTGGTAGAGATGGTGTAAGAAGGTGTTGGATGTGTTTTGAAAGTATACCCCAAAGAATTGTCTTATGGATAAGATGAAGGCTGTGCCAAGAGAGGCGCTGAGAGTGGCTCCAAGGTGTTTTTCAACCTGGACCACTGGAAGGGCGGAGCTGCCATTCTCTGGATGCGGAATGCTGTGCTATGCCATCTTTTGGTTGAAGATCTGGAGTTTCATTTGGACTTTGTGAGTTTAAGATGTCTGTCTATTAGACACGGAATTGGGCTGTCGGGAAGGCAGTGGGCCTAGAGTGTGGAGCTCGTGGAGAACATCACTATAGCCTGGTTCTGGTGATCATTTCCCAGCTTTGGAGCACCAGAAACAATGCTGAAAGGTGCATCCTTACACACAGGGCTCGGTGCCCAAAGTCCTGGAAGGGGCATTGCCGAGTTTAAGAGGGTGTGCATTTTAGGATTAGAAAGTACTTCCAAATTACCCCCCAAAGGAACTGTATAATTTGCATTCCCATCAGTGTGTACAAGTTATTAACTTCCATTTATCTTTACAAAAAACTGAATATAATCTTTTCGAGTTTTGCCAGCTTGATGGGTGAGAGATTTTGTTTTTTTCGTAGTTTGTACTGATGAGCTCATGTGTCCTCTGGCTTCAGGCTCCATTTAGCTCCTGGAAGACAGAGAAATTTTCCCTGCTCTGTGACATTTTGCTCATTGTGAGCATATGGTGACCAGGTCACACAGGTATACCTCAGAGATATTGCAGGTTCAATTCCAGACTACCCTAATAAAGGTAATAACTCAATAAAGTGAGTCATGCAAATGTTTAGGTTTCCCAGTGCATATGAAAGCTGTGTTTATATTATACTATAGTCTGTTAAGTGTGCAATAGCATCATGTCTAAAAAATGTACACACCTAATTAAAAATGCTGTATTGCTAAAAAGTGCTAACTATCATCTGAGCCTTCAGTGAGTCGTAATCTTTTTGCTGGTGAAGGGTCTTCCCATCACTTTGTAAAAAACACAAAAAAGTGACATGCAGTAAAACAAAGTATGCCTGTGTTTGGTGGGACAAACTAATCACCTGAGGACTTGTGCTGTCTGCAAGAGGACATAACGTATTTACTGTTGCTCAAGCAACTAATGAAAGACTAATGAGGAGATAGTTAAGTAGCAGTTTTTAAAGTACATCTCCTTTAAAAGAGGAAATTCTGAGTTATAACATCCTGAGAACAATTCATTCTGACATTTGGACAAGTTTTAATAGCAGGTGTTGAATTTAAGTCATTGGCATAACCACAGTAGTTACAATATTGAGAAAAATCAGATGTCTTTTAAGTTACACAAGGCCAGTGAGAACCAGGTTGGAATTTGTGATTTGTTCTTACAAATTAATAAAACAAACAGTGGCTATGCCCTAGCTATGTGCTAGGTTTTGCTGGACCCAGGGGATACAAAGGTGTGCAGAATACAGCCTTTGCCCTCATTTAGGGTCTGGTGGAGTTGATGGTAGTGAGAAACACATACCTGGCAATGACAATCCAATGTCACAGGGGCCATAAAAGAATGTAAAGGTCTTTGGTGAATAGAGACTGGCCTGACTTTGTTCAGAATTCTGGTCAGCAAAGGTTTCATGGAAGAGACATTGAGTGGTTGTGGGTTTGAAGGCCAGACGAGAGTTTGCCAGATGGACAAGTGGAGACCTCACGTGAACAGAACCCAAGCATATGCAATTACGGCACAAGAGGCTAGTATTTCTGGGAAGCATCAAGTCATTGATTATTGAATGTGTAGTGGTAAGAGTTGGAGGGACAGGCAGCGGGACAGACACAGAGGTCCTTGTATGTCCTGCCAAGGACCCTGGAACTTATCCTGAGGGCAGTGGGAATCTTGGAAGAGTTCAGTCAGGAGAATAGCATGGTTCTATTTGTATTTTTTTGTAAACCACTGGGGTACCGTGGCAGTCATGTGAGGCAGGGCTCATCAAACTGTGGTCCTCTGGCAGAATTCTGCTCCCTGCCTCTTTTTGGTAAAAAATTCTATTGGAACAGTCATTTGCTTGCATACTGTTTATGCCTGCTTTGGGGCGACAATGCTAGTGTTGAGTAGTTGAGACAGGGACTGTATGACCTTCAAAGCCTAAGCTACTTATTACCTGGCCCTTTACAGAAAAAGTTTGTTGACCCTTGATATAAGGGATAAAATCCATGCAGGAGGGGCAGCAGGGAGCCTGTGGTCAAAGTAAAAGTACAGCTTAAGGCAAAGGAGGAAGGGAAAAACCCAAGAGGTGTTCAGGAGAGAGAGCTTAGTGAGAGATGGAAATGGACGTAAGGGAGGAGTCCAAGATGGCACAGTGTTCTGGGCAGAGAGATCAGATACACTGAAAGGTTGCAGGGGCATCGAAATGGAAATGTGCGGCAGAGTGTGGGATAAATGAACCCACAAGTGGCATAAGTGGATGTTCAAAATGTAAAGTTTAAGTTTGGACCTGCTTTCACTGTATCTCATTAATGAATAAAGGTCCAGAAGCACCTTGTCCCAATTCCCCGTATAGTAACCTGTTCTTGACATGAATCCCATCTTTGCCATTTTTAGTATTTCTTGGCCAGTCAAGCAAGGCTGGGCTTCATGCCTGTACACTCCCGGAAGCCTTCTCTGTGGACTACAGGCTGCACACTCTGCTCTGTGACCTGTCCTTGCTCTGAACCATTGCATGGTTTCGGTACGGACTCCTTACCGCCCACCTTGTTTTTTGCTCAAGCAAACATTTCTCATTTTCCTGTCTAGAACATCAAGGGTAAGTTCAGGGTCTCATACTCTTTACTGTGCCCACCAGGTTTACCATGAAATCACAATTTAGGTATATAAATATTGATTTTTTAATTACAGAACCTGATAGTCAAATGGTGGGGCAAAGCAAACATATCCTGCCTTTCATATCATTCATTCAGGCCTTCAACAAAAATTTACTGAGCACACTGTATATGCCAGGTACTGTGCTAGGTACTAAGGGTACCAGGATTGTCCTCATGGAAGTGTATTTTAAGAGCGGAAGACAGTGCTTGCTTCAGCAGCACATATACTAAAATTGGAACGATACAGAGAAGATTAGCATGGCCCCTGCGCAAGGATGACACACAAATTCGTGAAGCATTCCATATTAAAAAAAAAAAAAAAAGAGCGGAAGACAGACTGTATATTGCCCTCTATGCTTTTCTAATTCCTAAAGCTATGGAGCATAACATTGCAAGAGAACTCTGAGATTTTGTTCTTGCTCAGCTCTCTTATTTTACAGATGTTTAAATTGCATAGAGCTAGAACTTGAACTTCCCCTCTCACCAAGAGAGTGGTGAGACTTTCATCTGAGTTGTCCACATTGAACAATGTGATTGATTCCCAGTCAAGAGTATAGTAATTCATTATTTTCATACACCTTTATACACAGGGAATTGCTTGTCATTTTTACTCTGGTGAGTGTTGATTCTGAAGTTTTTCTTTTTTCTATTAATATAGCCCTACCAGACTCGTCTTGTAGTGCAAAAGCACAGCCTTAACGGGGTCTAATTTAGGGAGGAAGGCTTCGCGCAGTCCATGTTCTTATCTTATATAACATGCTGGTAACTGTATTCTTGAAAGCTGACATGGAAAATGAAGGAACACAGGCTCTGGCAACTTCCTGTCTTCATCTTTATAGGAGTTCTTGAGAGCATCACTTTTCATGTCATGCTTTGGATTGCTTGTAATACGGGGTTTTGAGTGAGTCTTGGGGGGGACAGATGAGCCAGAGCTTGGGGGCAGTTCTCAAAGGAGCCTCTAAAGACAGCAGGAGAATAGGCCCTGGGGCCTCAGGGGAGAACCAGGTGTGTGCTGGAGAGTAGAGACCTGGGGGTCTGGCTCTCCCAGCACGGACTGCCAAGGTGAGCTCCTCTCCAGCCTGCCAGATGCTTGTAAAATGACGGGCCTACTGATTGGTGTCCTGTGTTAGGTGTCCTTGTGCTACAATATGTCATGCAAAGAAGTGGGGTGGAGGGTGTGGTTAATGTCTGAGTAATAGTAAAAAAGCTCATGGAAAGGAAAGATTTTGAGCACAATATCTTATTGGAGAATGACAAAGGATTTCAAAGGGATTGTAACAGGACTGACCGCAGGGCACTTACCCAGCAGTGGATAAGGCTAGAAACTCCCAGGCAATTGACCAGGTTATTCTTACTATGTGTCTCTCTCACTGAGAAATCAGCAAGCCTTTGGAAAATTACAGCTTCTTGGCAGTTTCTCCTCTGTGAAGACACACATTCACTGCAGCAGATTTTGTGACTTACTGCAGGCTGAGGAGAAGCCTGCACCTCCGTTCCAGGAACGGCCTGCCCGCTGTTTGCGTTTCCCTGCAGGAAGGGCGAAGGTGTTGGTGCGAGCTGTGCTGCTCGCCAAGCAAGAGAGAAGGTGTTACAAGAAAGTCGGTGTCTTGCCAGTTTGAAAGTATGCACGTTTCACCATTTTGTCATCAAGGAAACTTCTTGTTGTTTGAGATGGTTTAAGCTAGATGAGGTTTAAGTAGTTTAATGTATTTATGAGAGGTGTTTAATTTCTCATGTTAAAAATCACAATTTTTGAAATGAATTTTAGTCATGTTGTGAATTTAATTACAATAAAATGTTCTCATTTTACTATATAGTTCTGAGTTTTGACAAATGCATACAGAATGATTGATTTTGTCAACCCCACCCCACCCCCATCTTCTACCCCCAGGCAACCACATCAGTTTTCTGTTCCTGAAAATTCTGCCTTTTTCTGAATGTCATGTAATCGGGATCATACAGTATGAAGTTTTTGAATTTAGCTTCTTTCACTTTCAGATTTATCAATTGTTTTTTGTTTGTATCATTAGTTTGTTCCTTTGTATTGCTGCATGGTGTCCCATTGTGAGACTACTACAATATGCCTATCCATTTGGACAGTTGAGTTATTTCCAGTTTGGGGAGATTATGAATAAAGTCACTAAAGGAGCTTCCAAAGAAAGCAAGAGAATAGTCTTAAACCCCCAGGGAGAGAACCAAGTGTGTAATGGAGAGGTTTGTGGTAAACAGTTTTCATTCTCCTTACATAAATACCTAGGAGTGAAGTTACTAGGTTGTATGGTGAGTATGTTTAACTTTCTAAGAAAGTATCAAACTCTTTTTCAAAACAGTTACTGTTCTGGACTCTCCCTTAATGACATTTAAGAGTCCAATTGCTTACACCTTCACTAGCATCTTCTGTTGTCAAATTAAAAAAAAAAATTCCCCCAGATTTTCTAATAGCATGATGGTATTTCATTGTAATTTTAAATTGCATTTTCCAAATGATTGAAGATTTTGAACATGATTTCATGTGCTTATTTGCCATCTATATATCTTCCTTGGTGAAGTGTCTGTTCAAATTCTTTTCCTTTGTTATTTTGTTTTTTAAAAGATTTTATTTATTTATTTTTAGACAAAGGGGAGGGGAAGGAGAAAGAGAGAAACATCAATGTGTGGTTGCCTCTCATGCTTCCCCTACTGGGGATCTGGCCCGCAACCCAGGCATATGCCCTGACTGGGAATTGAACCAGCGACCCTTTGGTTCACAGGCTGGCGCTCAATCCACAGAGCCACACCAGCCAGGGCTTTTTTTCTTAATTTAGTTTTGATTTTACAGAGAGATGAAAGGAGGTAGAAAAAGAGGGAGAGAAATATTGATGTGAGAGAGAAACATCAGTTGGTTGCCTTCTGTACACACCATAACCAGGAACTGAACCCACAAGCCAAGCATGTGCCCTGACCGTGAATTGAACCGACAACCTTTTGGTTTTCGGGCTAACACTCGACCAACTGAGCCATACTACCGGGGCTGTTCAGATTCTTTCTGCATATTGTAAATTGCTTTTCTTCAATGAGGAATTTTAATGGCATGCACAAACCATCGCTCAATCCTACTAACCATTGATTTGCCTAATTTGTTTAAAATATCAAGATGATATTTTCAAACATCTTATTTTTTTAAAGATTTTATTTATTTATTTTTAGAGAGAAGGAGGGGGGAGGGAGAAAAGACACATTGATTGGCTGCCTCTAGTATGCTCCCTCACTGGGACTCAACCCACAAGCTGCAATCCGGGGATGTGCCCTGACTGGGAATCAAACCAGCAACCTTTCACTCTGCAGGATGATGCCCAACCAAATGAGCCACACCAGTCAGGGCCAAACATCTTATTTTCAAACATTAAGCTAGTGATAGGAGTCAGACAAATCTGAGCTTATATCCTGGCTCTGTCATTTACTAGTTCTGGATGACCTTGCCAAGTCATAAGACTCAGTTACCTAATCTGTGAATTGGTCTTAATGATTATTTGCTGATGGTTGTTGGGTTAATGCCTTGCATAGAACCCAACACATATTAGGCATTCACTAAATGACAATTCTTCTTACAAATATTATCAGTATTACTGACTCGGGTGAATTTACGTAGCTGTGTCTGCCACCCTCACGGTGGATGAGTAGGGTTCATGAGGGCAGGTCCATGTCAGGTTTAGTTTGCCGTTGTGGTACCAGTGTCTGGCGTCGTGCCCCACATATGAAAGGCTTGGATGCCCTGGTTGAATGAAGAAAAGGATGAGGACTGTTTGCTTGACTCACCAAAAATATCACAGATAGTGTTATTAGGCACTGTTCCGAATCTAGGAGTATTTGTTGAGTTGTACCTTTATTACATTTTCCATTGATTTTAGTGCTGTAGTCATTGATATCTTTTTATTCACACACTTCACATTTATTTCCGGAGGCTGAAGCCATAAGGATTTGTGATGCCATGTGCTTTTCTCTGTGCTTTTATGTGCATTTTCAAAGGCCAAAAGGGCCATGGTCCATGACAGGTTCTTAGCTTTCTCTTCCACTTCAAGGTGATATCTGAAAGTAACTGCAGAACAAATCAATTGCGTGTTGGCTCTGTGCCAAGCGCTGAGTATCAATCATTGCTACTGGAGGTTGCTGCCAATTATTCCTTGGCTGTTCTTAGGATACGGAGTATGTTACAGGCTGGTCTTTTCCTCTCTCTAAGAAACCAGGGCTGTAGATACAGCATCAGGGTTCCTGTAATGTGACCCCATTTTTAAGAAATCGTCAACTTCGGCAAGGTACTTTCAGAGCCTCACCGATTTCAGCACTGGTCTCCTGAAAACCATTGTTGCAGGCGGTCTCTGCTGAGTCAGGTGTTAGAACTGGGCCAGAGTATCTCTTGCCGTAGCCCGAGAAATACTTGAAACCAATCTTGCACTGAAAGTTAACTGTAATCCAGTTTGCTTTCTTTTGCAAAAGTAGCTTTCTGAGGTCATGGAAATGGAAATAGGGGATTGAGAGTGTCAGAGTCTGTGTGCTCTGTGATGTGTTAATTATCTTATGTTCCACTTAGCTACCAACTTCACACTGCTGTCCCTGTGGAAAGTTCTCCAAATTGAACCGCCTTTCATATGTAATCCATTTCATCTCTGAGAGACTAACAGAAACAATATTCTCACCTTCAAGGAAAAAAAATGATAAAGCTCTTCTTGGTACAGATTTTCAAAGCAACTTTTTCACCTGGTGAACTACCACCTAACCTGAAGGTGGTTTTGGTGCCTCTTCATTAAAATATTGGTTAGAACATTGTGCCGAGTCCTTGAAAGAGCCCTGTTATTCTTAAGCCTCATGTTGGTTGTACTTCTTAGAGCACTAGGAGCTGGAATACAGCCGCGCAATTATAATGAGTGGTGAATGCCCTTGAACTTCCTCCTGCTTCCAGACTCCTTTTTGTTTCTGTTCGGTTCACCATTTGCTGCTGTTGTTGGCATAGCTGTTTCAAAATACCTTGTAGTCAGCACACATCTGCCCTGTCATCGTTAAGAAATACCACATCAAGAAGATAAGGAAGTCATTGGAATTCAGTGACATGGGTTCGAGTTAGAGGTCAGAGGAACACATATTGTTTGTGAGAGAGACAGGCTAGCTTTGGTATACTGAGAAGCCCTGTCCTACTGTGATGCTGCCTTACTTAACTGCCTTGCAAGATGTTTTGAAGCAGAGAATAATGGAAGTGATGTCAGTATAGCTTAGAAGACTTTTAAAAACCAGTTAGAACATCTTTCAGTGGTATGAGTCTGAGAACAGCAGCATCCTGAGAAAGAAGGCGCATGCTGCTGTCAGTGTGGTCGCCACGGCCACAGGCGACTCTTGGAGCGTCTCTCATGTGGCTGGTCTGGACCGAGATGGGCCGTCAGTGGAGAATAGACAGACGCTAGATTTAAAACACTAAAATGGAAAAGAAGGTAAAATGTATCATTAATATTGTTATTTCTTATTGAGATTATAGCAGTTTGGATATATTGAGTCAGAGTAGATATATTATTGAATTAATTTTACTTGCTCCTTTTTACTTTTTTTAAATGTTATATATGTAATTTAAAATTACACCTGTTGTTCACATTATGTGTTTACTGAGCAGTGTGAAAGACTGCATGCGACCGTGGTTGTGGAACTTGACGTTGTATCTCATGGTGCTGTTCACTTGCCAATGAGGCATTTCCATCTTTGGACAATTCACATTCAGGGTCACAAAGCCTTTGAGAGTTCCTGCGGAGCAGAGGGCCTGGGGTAGATGATGGCTAAGGTTCCTTTCCTGGATATTTGGGCTCTTGGTGACTTTGTTGTAAAGTTTAAGATGAAGAAATGAGGTCACGAGATCACAATACAAAGGAAAACTCAGCAGTTTCTTGCAAACCTCGCTGTCCGTGGGCGTGTTAGTTGACCTTGTTCGTTGACCTTGTTCTCATGCTCAGAATCCATGCCAACATTGGTGAGCCTCTCTTTGAGGCTATATGCCCAACAGGAATTCCAAAGGGCTATCACCTGAAGTGAAGTGCTCCTATGGCATGCTAAAACTCATCCTTCTCACTAATGTTCCCAGGAACACTGAGGAAAGTCTGTGTGCACTATTGGTATTAGGGGACTATGCAGAGCAGACCCAGGACTGGGTCCTCTGTGTGTGATGTTCCTTCTGTGTGCTGGGGAGGATTAGAAGCTCAGAACCAGCAAGAGCTGTATTTCTTGTCCACAGGGAGCTTGCTCATTCACCAGATACTGAGTGCTTACCATGGGCCACACACTGTTCTGAGACTGAAGATAGCAGCAAGAAAGCTAAGATCCCTGTAACCTCATTTAAAACACTCATTTGGAATGAACTTGTGAGCTGTTGGGGGAGGGGTGACTTGGGGAGTATGCAGCCCAACCCGGTTTTTAAAATAAGAGTAAGTGTCATTTTACATTTGTGATATACTGTAGGGGCTAGTGCATTGCCTCATGTATAGTAGGCACCTTTTGTGTCTGCTGATTCATTCAATCAATATTTATTAAACATGTACTCTACTCTAAGCACTTTTCTAAGTGTTGGTGATATATTGGTGAGCAAAAGAAAAATTATTGTTCTCAGGAGCTTAAATTTCACTGGGGGTGGGTAATGGGGAGTCAGACAATGGCCACAAAATATAGGTAGGTCAGTTATGTGGAATGTCTGAAATTGATAAAAACTACAGAAGGACAAGGACAATTAGAGCAAGGTAAGAGCTATTGGGAATGCTGATGGGAGACAGGTGGCAAATTTAAATAGAACACAGTTGGGAAGGTGACATTTTTTCAAGAGATGGAGTGGAGGGTGTCAACCTTGCATGTATCTGGGAGGTAGGGCAGTGGGGGCGACATGTTCCATGGAGAAGGAACAGCCTGTGTACTAAGTCAATTGTCTGAGGAGCAGCAAGGGGTCGGTGTGCCTGGACCAGAGCATGTACAGAGGAGAAAGGGCATTAGAAGATGAAGTCAAAGACATAACAGGGAATTGGGTCATGTACAAACTTCACTTTTACTAGAGGTTTTGAACAGAGAACTTCAGTAGTCTGATTTAAGTTTTTGGTTTAATTTTTTTAACATATAAGAAAATTTCCCCTTATTAGTATACAGTTCTATGAACTTTAACAAACATCCACAGTTTAACTACTATCATAGTTAAGATACAGAGTCCGCCATCATTTTATTACTCCAGAAGATTTTCTTGTGCTGCCATGTTGCTGCCTTTACATTTTAAGGGCAATGCGGGATGGTCTGTGGGTATTAGTGAGGAGGCAAGAGTGGATGTGGAAAGACCAGTTGGGACGTCCGTGCTGTCATCAAGGTGAGCAGTGACGGATGCTTCCCCCGGGAGCGTAGGAAGTGGTCAGATTCTGGGTCAGTTCGAAAGGTAGAGGTTTGATTCGAGGTGTGAGAGAAAGGGGAGAAAGGGTGCCATCATGATTTCGCCCTGAGACAAAAGGAACCCTGGAGTCATCATTTACTGACTTGGGGCGGGCGAGTTGCAGGATCGAAGGGGAAGATTGTTGTTTAACTATGGAATTTTGGGTGTCACTGTGTATTAGGTATCCAGGCAGAGATACTGAAAGGGAAGTGTGCTGAGCTGAAATGCACAGTTCGTGTTTAGAGACCAACGTGCACACTGTGAAACAGTTGCCAGGAAATCTGTGATTCTTACAGTCTTTCGGATTCAGAAGTGCTTGGGTAATCTCATACACAGGATTGCTGTCTTCCACATCTTTGCTATTGTCCTTCAGTTCTGTTCTTTAGCTGTACGTTAGCAGAAAGACACACATCTTTTCTATGCAAAGAACACTACAAAGTTCAGTGTGACTGTAGTGGTCCTGGCGTGTGCTTGACTTGTTAACTGAAAAAATGACCCGTGTTAGGAGTGAGGAAGAACTGGTTCTGAGCGGACTCTGCTCCACTGAAGTGTTTAACTCCAGCAACTTCTGGTGTTTGATGACTTTGGGACACTGTATATTGATTTACTTATTTCTGGGGTCTTTAGCTACGAATGCACTTGAGTTGAAGAAAAGAGAACCATAGGAAAGGCTAAAGTTAAAAGCAAGATATGTTAGTTGACAAAAAAAAAGATACAAAATTCCATATATGGTCTAATCTCAAATTAGATTGAACACATTTTGAACAGAATATTCTAAAATGTAATTGTAAGTGTAACTAAAATGTAAATCTCTGTTTCGTGAAATGATTGGAGAGTTTTGTTTCATTTATAGTATGTTCCCGTGTTTGGGGATTTTATCAATGAATGTATTATGTGTGTGTATATCTACGTCTATGTCTATATCTATGCCTGCTATACATATCTTTTCATTTACTCAGGAAATGTTTATTCAGTGTTAGATTCAGACCTGGGTGGTGGATAGACCAATGAACAAGAGTGAAAGAAAAAGGTTTTGTCATGTTAGGGAGCTAATAGCCTTGTGATATCATTATAGTTTTATAATTAGAAAAAATGCATTGATTAATGACAAAAGAATGCGATGGAACTTGTGTCATTGGCTTTTCGTGTACCAGCACTGAGTGAGGTTTTATGAGTCACTCTGCATCTCCCTGTTGTGGTCTCAGAGGAGCAGGTATTTGTGGCTGTGTGACTCTTAGCTGCACTTCTGGAGCCACTCACATCATGTCACACATCTCATTGCATTGCGGAGAGGGGTCTCACTCCCCTCATCACTGGGAGAGGCTGCATGAGAACATGTGCCAGGGTTCAAATGGTCCTACTCCAGGGCAGAGGAACCCATCATGGTTCCTTGGCAGAAGCTTTGGTGGGGGGGGGGTCGCACCTGCTGTCAGTGTGACCTAAGACAAGTCACCTGGCCTTGCTAAGCCTGTTACCTCACCTGTTATCTCCAGGAAAGCACCTGGAAGAAACATGTGGAATCTGATACTCGATGCCTCCCGCATTTGCACAGCGGTGGTGTTGGACAGCGCCTGAACACAACTTCAGGGTTGTGCACCTAAAAGAGATTTACATGAACATAGTTATCGGACCTGCCTTCCACTGTGGCCTACCCTGTGCCAAGTCCATGTTTTGTGTCAGTGACCCAAAGAATGAAGCTAATTTCGGAGAGCTTGCAGGGAACATCTGTTCTCACTGAGAGACTTGGACAGGGAGATTTCATTTCCCCTCATGACTGTCTCTCCATTTGGGTTTAAGTACGTGTAATGGAATTGGCACCCAGCTCTCATATTAGTTGGTGACTGGCTAGATGCCATAAGTGGAAACAAGGAGGAATACCTTTGAAACCTTTAAGGAAAGGAATGCTTTCTCATATCTTTCCTGTACTGGGTCTCATAGCTGGTTGAGTTTTACTTTCCTCTTTTTCCCCTTTCTTCTTGTGTGAAAATGTTGATATGGTGACTTCCTTTTAATTTTATCAAATACAGTATGTCCAGAAGCAAAACGGAACCGTTTCCATGTGTGATTCCTGGCAGAAATGGTGCGATTTCATCTCAGGATAAAACTGTGAATTTGTGGGAAGCAACATGGCATACGTACTTAGGGAAAGCAAGAGGAACACACAGCCTGGCTGCCGGAGTTGCCTTTGTCTTGGCAGCTGGAGGAAATCACTAGCAATTTGTGGGAGATTTGTGGGAGCTGAGGCTCCTGAGGACAGAGTCATTTGGTCAGCGAGCAGGCGTGCTGGGCAGAGCCAAAGGGCTTTCCATTAGAGTCACATTGTTCACGCATCCAAATCGCACAGGTGTGTGTGTGTGTGTGTGTGTGTGTGTGTGTGTGAGAGAGAGAGAGAGAGAGAGAGAGAGAGAGAGAGAGAGAGAAAGAGAAGAGAGAGAGAGAGAGAAATACCATAAGCAAGAATGAACATAGATGAAATAGTGTAGTGGGTTCACTTGCTTCAGAGGCCTTGCCAGGAGTAAGGGTGTCATGGGAGACGTGCTTCTGCTGTTTTCAGTGACCAGGAGACTCTTAGCACCTCCCTGAGCTGAGGGTGGCTTTGCTGATTAAAGACACACATTTTGTGGATAGCATGGCTCTTTCAGGGTAAGCCAACTTCTTCATTCAGGGCTCACCTGGAGAAATGGTGAACTGTTCCACCAGTGGATACAAACTTGACTGAGTTGAATTTATGAAGAATAGAATGTTATATTATTTCATGGGCAGTCTAAGGAATTTTCAAGGGCCATTTGGACTATCGTGCAGGGCTGGGATTAGGGGAAGCAAGTGAGACACTCACCTGGGACACAGAAGTTCAGGGGGTGATAAAAACTTGGTAATTGAGAGAAATAATATTTCAATGTGATATTTAAAATCTAATTATTTTAAATAATGATAGGATCAGTGCTAATGATTTTTCCCCCTTTGTGTCAGGGTTCAGTATGGCTCAGCATGGTACTATTAACTGATCTTGTTTTTGTTTTAAAAGGATTTTGCTTACCATGAAATTTTTTGTATTAGTTTTTTTTAATTACTTTAATGTTGTTCAATTATAGTTGTCAGTTTTGATTTTTAAAAAATATTGCATGAAAATACTATTTCTCTTCATTACTATGTTTTCCTGGCACTTCTTTAAAATTTGCACTTCAGGATTGAGTCTTATTTTTTCACTCTAGTCTGGCCCTGTGGTATTTGCCTTAATTTCTAACTTTAGAAGCCCTGGGCAAAATGTGATTCCAGACAAACAAAGGACCTTGGGTGACTGTCTTCAAGCAGCTCAATTCTCATAAACAGCGATTTCTCACCGGTGTGCATGGCATACTGCTGTGCTGCAAGAATTTTTAAAGCATGTAATACCTGACTGTTTAGACAGGGCAATACCTGACTATTTAGGCACTGGCCTCTTTTCCCTTAGATTGTCAAATAAAAAGTGACAACACCCAACACAGCAATAGCTGTCTGGTGTGAATAAATCAAAATTATAGCTATTATTTGTCAGGTTGGCAAAAAATATATATTTTGTGTGTGCTGCAAAATTTTAGTAATTACTTTGTGTGACATGAGATGAAAATGGTTGAAAATTGCTATATATCAGGTTGTTCAAAAAGTCCACTTAGTTTTTTCTGTAAAATAAAAGACATTTTTCATTCTCACCAAAAACTTTATTGATTTGGTTATTTTGAGTATGTTGGCTATCACCCATGTGGTATAACATTGATTGTTCTCAATTAATGTCTCGATTTGATCACTATCAACTTCAACTGGTCTACCCAACCATGGAGCATCGTCCAGCGAGAACTCCCCAGCACGAAACTCGGCAAACCACTTTTGACACGTTCAATCAGTCACAGCACCTTTTCCATACACTGCACAAATCTTTTTTTGTGTTTCTGTTGTGTTTATACCTTTCTGGGAATAATAAAGCATAATATGCTGAAAGTGTTGCATATTTCCTTTCATCTTCAATATTAAAATGGCTACACAAAAATTCACCAGTTTTGATGAGTTTTTTTAAATGCACCTGATATGACAGCTGTCACAATGCAGTCTAACAGAATTGTTTCCAGTGAAGTTAAAGACAATGCGCTACTACAGCCATCTTATGGAAACACCAAATGGACTTTTTGGCCAACCCAATAGAATATTAACTATGCACATGAATTGAACTTGTTTTTATGTGCCATAATATGTACAAAGCTAGTTACACATTCACTCATTCGCTAGCTATTTATTGAACACCCGCTATGTGCTCAGCATTGTTGTAGGGGCTGGGGTTACAGTGATACACAAATTAGGCAGAGTCCAGATATTGTAGAGCTAACATCCCAGCGGTAACCACATATCTTCTCTGGTCCTCACAAGTCTGCGATACAGATACAGTCTCACAGCTTTATAGGTGAGAAAAATGAAGCTCAGAAAGTAACCCTAGCAGCAGAGAACTGACTACGGCATTATCTAGCAAAGAATATAGTATTGAAAGGATTCAGAGAAAGTCAAACTTATTATGACATGGGCTTAATGAATAGGAAGCTTCCTGCAATAATACGAACTATATATTTCTTCTTAAAGGAGAACATTATGTGAACATAAAATTCAAATGCAAGACTAGATATAGCCAGCAATACAGAACCCATTTTCCTTGATTTTGGCAAAGCAAAAAATGGCAGAGAAGGCTGGGCCAAAAAATAAAGGTAATACTTGCCTACCTTAATCAGCAGCATCCTTCAGACCTCTGAGATGTTAAAGAGGGTACTAGCTCCAAGCTATTTTAACTCGAACCCTTTATCCAGGCTCATTGAGGAAAGTGCAGTGACCAGTGGCCATGTCTGCATGGGGTTCTGTGGACCACCACTAGTTCCATGCCAGTATGTCACATGTACTGCTCGTTGGTGTCACTGCACAGATTATTCTAGTGCCTTTAACAGAATTTCCAGAGGGCTGCTGTTAGGATGTGTAAACATTACTGTTGAATGGATTATTAATAATTGTTACTTGATTGATGGGAGAGTCTGTCCATTTCTGCAGAACAGTGTGGTAGGGTTTTGATGAGGATTGCATTGAGTATATACAGGTCAATGTGGAGAGAATCAACATTTTAAAAATATCGACCGTGGACAGTGCATATCTTTTTAAATTTCAGTAAATTTTTACAGTTTTCATGCAGTTCATTCACATCTCTAATGAGATTTTCTCTAAGTATTTTTTTACAATTTTGGTGCTATTATAAATGTATTTAAGTGTTTAATTCCTGATTACAAATGATAAGTATATAGAAATATAATTGACTTTTGTATATTGATCTTATATTCTGAAATACTGCTAAAATTGCCTATTCAATTGTATTGCAGGTTTTGTCAGATCTCCTACGTAGATCAGAAGTCAGCAAACTTCTTTTTAAAAGCCAGATAATAAATATTTTTGATTTGTGAATCTTTATGGCAACTCTTTCCCTATCATCGGTGAGGGGGCTGTGAGGGCAGCCACAGGCAATACATTCGTGAATTGAGTATTACTATGTTTCAATAAAACTTTATTTACAAAACTGC
>VMDR010007169.1:0-41827 GCA_007922815.1 Macrotus californicus | reverse complement strand
TATATGAAATGTTAAAGGGACTTATCTAAGAAAAAGAAGATCAAAAATAGGAACAGTAAAATGACAACAAACTCACAGCTATTAACAACTGAACCTAAAACAGAAACAAAAACAAACTAAGCAAACAACTAGAACAGGAACAGAATCATAGAAATGGAGATCACACGGAGGGTTATCATCAGGGGGGTGGGTGGGGAGAAAGGGGGAAAAAGTACAGGGAATAAGAAGCATAAATGGTAGGTAGAAGATAGACAGGGGGAGGTTAAGAATAGTATAGGAAATGGAGAAGCCAAAGAACTCATATATATGACCCATGGACATGAACTAAAGAGGGGGAGTGTGGGGGGAAGGGGTATGCAGGGCGGCGGCGGGGGGGGAGGAGATGGGACAACTGTAATAGCATAATCAATAAAATATATTTAAAAAAAGAAGAAGAAGAAATCACAAGATTGACTTGATAGAATTTGTATTTTAAAGAATTAAACCAGAAAGTCATGTGCAAAATTGGTTGCAAATTAATTGTTAGTACAGCCAGTTACACAACAAAAAGCCTGCAGCCATATGTCCTGTGGGTTGTGACAGATCACTTCTCTGGTCCCCTGACACGCTGCAGGACTCATTCGAATGGCAACAACCCCTCAAAGATCCACAACAAAGGGCATTCTTTGAGTTTACTGTGTGTCCCGTCCTGACTTAATACTTCAGTCTTAATACAAAAATGGATGTTTGTGGAATTCTTATAAGCATATACTTCAAGAACAGAATAATAGATATATTTTGTCTATAGAGACAAAAAATAAAATGACTCAAAATAGTGTAAATCAAACCAGCTCTAGCAGATTTGTGCCATCTTTTCTAAGGGACTTGAGCAATGGCTGAGTCCTGGACATGTATGAAAGATTGTGCCATGTGAGGCTTATTAGAAGTTACCTCCAAAACAGATGTTCTTAAAGCTCTATTAACATTACAGACAAGCTGTTCTCCTTTTAAAGAAAAACAAATATGTAATAATAAATTATCATATTCACCTTAATGGCTTCATTAATATAAATGCATTAGGAAGCATTTATAAAAGGGGATAAGAAGTTTAAAAATGTACTTTGTAAACTAATTGATATTTTTATTACATTAGAAGCCTAAGATATAGTGAGCAATAGCAAACGGAGAATCTCACACATATTGGGAAGGTTACTGGAACCCAAGACAGAAAATAGCAAAAGAGAACAAGGTCAGGTCGGTCGTAATTTTAAAGAAGCTTTAAGTTCAGAGACCAGATGGTGCTCTTTAAAAGATGAATCCAGAGATATCCCCCACAGAACCTTTAGCAGGTGATTGTTTCCAAAAAGCCTGGCTGAACACCAGCCCTCAGAGGACTCACAACTGTTAAAGGGGTCTCATATTCTTTGGCCTTGTTTGTGGGGGACATCCTGTGCCAATGAACCAACGCCCCACTTCACGTAGGCCCCCCCGCGGTTTCAGTAAACCTCCCTTGCTGGGCGGCCTTTCTCAGACGAGTGGAAGAAACTCGGGGCCCTGTCTTTTTGGCTCTTTTTGTAACAGATGAGACTTAGGCACTTTGTGAATCAAACCCAGCTTCAACTCCAAAATGCAGTAGGGGCGTCAAAAATCGTTCAGAGCTGGAAGATGGCAGTAAGACTATCTTCTCCACTAAAACCCAGGCCTGCTGAAAAGAAACAGGGGTAGAAAAAATAAGGATGCACGCGTGTCTTTAAAATTCAGAAATATCTATGAGCTTTGGACCGAGGTCCTAAAATACACCTTTAAAAAAATCAAAAAGAAATTCCCAATCAGTGTATCAAGTATATGAACTATCCCTGAGCCCCCTCACGAGTGGTTTTCAAGTGCAGTCATGGTACCCAGGGCTTTCACAGATTACCCTCTGTGATGCAGGGAGAATACTGGAATTTTGTTTTTACATTTATTTGTCCCAAAACAAGATACCGACATTAATGTTTTAATTGGCTTTAGTAGATGCGTTTTTCTGTCTGTTTCCCTGTTTTCTTTGGGTGGATGGATGGATAGATAGATGCACTCAATTTTTTAATAGCCTGGCATTGTGGGATGAAAAACAAAAGTTGGAAATCCCTGGTCTAAAGTGCTAGGACATTTTTCTGGTCAGGTAACTTCATTTATTCAAGCTTTCCTTAAGTGGTACTATTTCAGAGGACCACTTTTTATCTTTTAAACTAAAACTTACTTTTAATTGAGACATGACATTGAATCAACTTCAGGTGTACAACGTGAAACCAGTGCTCACATTGAAAGAGCAACAACATCAGCAGTACACAACAGACATTATCTAGTCCGCAAAACGGATGCCCTGAACACTCAGTTCTCATTCTCTTACATCAGAATTTACTTTGAATGATGCTATTTTAACAGTGGCCACCTGCTTCAGATGGAGAAAAGACAAAGAGTACAAGACATCATATGGTTAATACCAGGGCGGGCAAATGCTACACAAGTTCAAAGCAGGGAGAACACCGGGGTTTTGGGGGATGGAGAGCATCTACACAGAGCAGGGAGGAGCGGAACCCTTCTATCAGGCAGAAGCCCAGCACCAAAAAGGAGAAGGGGTGACCTAACTAGGACACTACCCTTTCTTGCCCCCATGGGCCCCTGGAGCCTCTTCATGGGACCCTAGGGCTCCAGGGAAAATGGCTGGCATGAAGGCCAACAAGTCATAGCTTCACATTGCTTTAACCATGACCTGAAATAAGATTTATTTCACATGCTGCACAGAGACATATATAAGATTTCACTGAATCCATTACACTTACACATGTAATGTACAGTCACTTTCCATTAAATTAATGAACAATCCATCATGGATGCCACCCACAGTTTGGAATTCACAGGTGAAAGGAGGTAAGCCTGGAACAATTAGTATCAGCTAACATGTTGAGGGCCTTAAATTCCAGATGAGGGAGTTTAGGCCTTTATTATTTATTAACAAAAGCATCTAATCCGCTTTTAAAAAGGGGAGTGATGTGATTCAATGTGGGTTTTGGGGAGATCGGCCTGCACCGTGGCCATGACAGTGTACGGGGTGAAGCCAGGCTGGAGGCGAGGGACTCCTGCAGTGGCCCACAGAGGTGCGGCAATCTGGCCTAAACTAATGGGGCAACGTACTTAATGTGATTTCTCTTTTCTTTCTGATTTCTGCCTTTAAAAAGTGCTGCTAGTTCAAATGTAAGACAGTGTGCTCTGTAGTTCAGAACATGGCTTCTGAAATCATACCCTGGCCCTCCCACCTACCAGTCCTGGGACCTTGGGCAGATGTGATGGTTCATTTTATGTATCAGCCTGACTGGCCATAGAGCACCCAGGTTAAACACGATTCTGGGTGTGTCTGTGAGGATGTTTCCCCATGAGGTTTGCATTTGAAGCAGTGGATTGCTCGCACCAGGGTGGGTGGACCTAGTCCAATCTGGTGAGAGCCTGAGTAGAACCCAACAGTGGAGGCAGGAGACTCCCTCTCTCTGTGCCTAGTGGTCGAGCTGGAGCATCTCACCTCACCTTCTGCTGCCCTCTGACTGAGGTTCACACCATCGGCTCCCCTGGTTCGCAGGTCTTCAGGCTCGCGCTGCGTGATACAACCAGCTTGGTTCTCCTGGGTCTCCAGCTCGCAGACAGCAGATGCAGGACTTCTAAGCTCTCATGATTACATGAGCGGCTCCTTGCGATAAACCTCATGTCCCTCTCTCTAGGTAAGGGCGGGTAGGTCGGGAGGTAGGTAGACAGACAGACAGATGTAGATGTACGCAAATAGACATACATGTCCTTAGGTCCTACTGGTTCCGTTCTCTGGAGAACCCTGACACTGTAGGGTGGCCTCAAATGTCCACAACAAGCTACGCAAAGGGCCATTGTTGGGGCATGGGAAGGGCTCCCAAAAGTACAGACAACGTCATTGGCACTGTGCAGAAGTGCAGAGCACCACACACCACCCCCACACCCCACACACGTGCTCGCTGCAGAGGTCAGCCGCAGCTAGAACATGGCCCTCAGCACAGGCAGGAAAGCCGCCCGAGGCACCTTCCTAGTCTCCATGACTGGCTGTGGGGCTGGGGGAGGGGGATGCGAAGGGAACGGCCGCCAGTGCTCTCCGTGGAGCGCTCACTGTAATTTCACGCGTGCAGAGAACACTGAGTTCGTATAAAGGCACACTCAGAAAAAAAAATGACCTGCCGTAAAACTATTTATTACACTTTCATCATAAGTACATATTACCATATTTTTAAGGCAGAGTTCAACTTCTATTCATGGAATTTAGGCATCAGAGAACTTGGCAAAAATGTTAGGCAGTGATAAAAAAAAGTAGTAGGTTTTAGTACTTGCTCCTGTTTCCTTCTGCTGCGCCATTGCTTATTGCTTCCATCCGTTATTGTATTATTACATTTTTCTGCATCGCAGAACATCGTGGCCTGAGGTCAGTTTACTTGCAAACCCAATGAACACAAAGGTGACACTTTCTTCATTTCTGCTTCATTGCATGACTCAGAGGAGGTGCTAAGATGATCCCTTACTTGGGAAAATCAGTTTTCTATGTGTTTTGCAAGAGTTAGGCCTAATTTGCACATTCAAAGAAGAGAAATGGAGAGTATAGATAATTATTTTCATTTTAGAATAACATTTATTTGCAGTATCAAAAAATTCAGAATTGTCACTTGAATTATCTAAATAATTATCACAATTTTGTTTGGCAGTGATACAGAAATGATCTTAGATGCCACTTGGTATTCGACACAAAACAACTATAAATCAAAGAGGCAAGAAACAATTTGTGACATTTATCATACTTTGTAGAATACCAGGAATAGGTTTGTTGTAATCCACTTTCTCAATAACCCTGGCTCATCAGAAAATGCTGATGTACGTCAGCAAGAAAGCTTTCCAGCTGAATTTCCGACCTTGATTTGTCATATCACATGGTCAGGTGGTTCTAATGTTTTCTGATGGAAAAATGCAACTTTGTGGCTGCTTGTGGCAGTGGCCCCAGGTCCAGAATGGCTTGGGACACATTGCTGACACATGAGGACAGAAAGACATGCACCACCAAAAGCAGACAGGAGGGCGAGAGTGCTCCCTTTCGCCCAGCAGTTCGTTTCTAGAACACATTTGTCTTAACGCTATTCAGGTAGAAACTGCTTGGTGGGAAAGGCTGGCAGCGTGGCAGCTTAGGAGTGAGTCGTAGGCACTCTGAGCAAACGAGGAAACTACGCCCCCCCCCCCCCCACCACCACATCACCTTCCTAGACTGCACCTCCAGGCTGCCTGTGTCCCACACAACCACCTCCCTCCCCAGCCCCAGCGGCTGCCCCCTTCTCCCTCCAGAACCCATCCCACACCTGCCCCGCTTCCTCTGGGCAGGCCTGGCCTTGTCACTTCCTTGAGCACCTTCTGCCCTTCTCCTGGCTCTTCCTGCCTGCCTGCACCACTCCCTCCTCCAGGGCACCCAGCGTACACGGGGACAGGGCTAGCAAACAGAATGGAGAAGCTGAGGCCATGTTTGGAGGGTGAGTGAAAGTCGGTGGTCCCACATGGGGACCTTTCCAACCTTGTGACAGGGATGCATAAAGGCAGGCTGTCACTTTCAATCCTGACCCTGCAAGGGACAGGGCAGCTCAGAGTGGCAGGGAGGCCAGTGACCTCTGTCCTTCTTCACTGGACAGGGGGACTCGCATTGGCCCACACTGCTGCCCTAAGTGACTCGGGGCCGATTTTTATGGTGGAATTCAAGGACCTTTGCAACTTGTTCTACATTTCCTTTTGAATTATTTTTTCTTACCAATCCTCTAAATAAATTCACTTCTCCAGGGACGCAGAATACCTTCCCTACTTCCCTGATGGCAGTGAGATCCCTGCTTTCTGCTCGTCATCCAAGTTCTAGTGACCTCTGCAGCCCAATTCCATTAGCACAGATATCCTGTGGGCCCCCACTGTGACGGCAGGCAGTCTGCCTTCTGAGCTCCTTACACAGGCCTCTGCTCCGCATACGTTCTACCTCCTGGTAAGGCCTATTGGCTTATACCACGGTTCGTGTTTTGGTCTTTTTTTTCACAAGCAAATTCAAAATTCTTCAAAGAAGACACTTTCTTTTTGCTGTTTGCTCCATAGCAGGTAGCACAAAACTGGGTACACACAGGCAATTCCTATTTATTGATCATTAGCAGGCCTCCCTAAGCCCCGAGATCCACAGGTGGTCCCTCAGCCTCAGCTGCATGGTTGTCAAGGTCCAGGCCTCCTGTGGGCTCTGCAGGTCCCATGGCCTCAGCTTTCACTGTCACCCCACCTTAGCACTGGCTCCCAGAAAGGCTGCCTTGCTCTGCAGTGCTGACCCAGATGTCAGTTCCACAGCACACACAACTTCACTCACACAAAACACTGAGAGTCTAGTAGAACTAACAGACCAGTTTGAGGAGGAAATGGGAGAAATGTTTTTGCCTCTATTCCCGTGTCTCCTCGTCTCCCCCTCCCCCCTTCTCTTCTCTCGCTCCCTTCTTCCTGGTGAAAGTGGCCCCCAAGCTCCCGTCCCCCGAGAAGCACGAAACGGGACCCCACTGCCTCTCACTTTCTCAGCAAAGTAACCTCTCCCCTTCTCATTGCCCAGGATCTGCCGACATCGTTTTTTAGTGTTTTCCTATGCGCTCAGTAGTACACCAACGTTACTTTCTCAAAAAGGAAGTTCCCTCTCTCGTGGGAAATCTGGCACAGCTGTTGGAATAACTTTTTTAAATTCTTGTTTCACTGAAATATCTGCCTACTTCAAGGGTGGTTTCATTCTGAGGTTTCTCCTGTTCTATTAAATCACTATTCTATTAAATCACTATATTTTGTGGCTGGATGACTTCCTGCCTCCCGCTCCCCTTTCTTATCCTCGGAATTCACGCACGTACGCTTTCCAAAGGGTCTGTTGCGACCTCCGCACCTTGGACTTTGTTCGAGCACAGTCCCCAAAGTAACCTTCTTCTTCTCAAGTGGGCAACATTGACAAAGTTGGAGGTATCAAAAACGGCAGTTACACCTGCCTGGGTTACTTTGCTTACTTATTTCATGAAGTCCTCTAGTAGTCTGCCATGTGCTATCATCATACCCAACACCACCATCACTCCTGGACAGTCCCTTGCGTGATGACTCAGCACCAATAGCAGGAGGTCCTTCTGGCTGTGTAAGCATGCTCTTTGTCACCTCCTACTGTGACCTGTTCTCCTTTGCCAAGGTGGCCCGCTCTGATCTCCATTAGCTTTTGACTCACTTGTCTCCTCACATCCATCAGAATCGGTCTCGGTTGGCTCCGTGAAAAATACTGCCAGTCTTTAAACCTGCCCAATTTTATGTCACCATCCATGAAGACACCCTAGTTCATGTTTCTGATTAGAATGCAGTTCATAATTCTGAATTTCCTTTTATTTCTCAATCCTTGCTGATATCTAGAGTATCCTACAATTTCACATTCTTGGCTAGTTTTTCTCATTTAAAATTTTCTGGTGTATGAAGCTTGTGGTCCACTGTACAAAAAATTTCAATCATTGTTCTCCCTAAACAAGCCCCAGTTCCTGCCCTCAAACCCTCAAAAAAAAAACAAAACTAAATATCAAGTGGCTGCCACCAATGATTCTCATTTTTGAAGGATAATGTCTGGTTTTTTAAAATGAGTTGAACAGCTCCCAGTTTAGTGGGACCCACTTATGAGGGACTGGACTTCAGTAGAGGTAACGTGTACGAACACTCAGTGAACGGGGATATCTACACAGATGTGGCTGTTTTCATCTGGGAGTATTTGTTTCGTGAAGATAAAAAAATGAGTTATTACACAACTATCAGGCAATAGAAAAGTAGATGCTCTGAAGTTTTACTAGCAGAGAAAAGCCACAGACACTTCCTTAGACTCCCCCTCCTCTCCTGAGGACTTGCCACAGTCATTTCCCTCAGTTATGTCATGGGAAGGACTACAGGGTCAGGGGATACTTTGCTTGCTGGCCTGCTTTTTCCTACTCCCTTGTGGCCTGGGTTCTAGCTGCCGTGAGTTTTGGTGAGTTAACCCCTTAGTCTCAACATTCTCCTTTATAGAATAGGCACAGTAATCAAGTAATATTAACGAGATACTGCTGGACACAGGAAGGATGTGCTGCTGGGTGGGCCACGTGGGGATGCTGTGCCTGCATTCCACAGGGGACTGTGGGCTGAGGGGCAAGGCCCTGGCTCTGAGTCCACACACCACCGTCCCTGCTCCCACTGCCCTGTCCTGTGCACATTGGGAGGGAAATGCATGGTTTCTGCTGCAATGTCCCAATGAGCCCACTGCTGACTATCTGGATCCCCTCTCTCGTGTCCAGTGGGGGCTGGCCTTCGGAGGCATCTGCTTGGCCAGCTGTGGCTTCTTCCCTATCACGGCCCACCTGACAGCCATCTTTCAGGGAATTCTTAAGACTTCTGGTATCCTGAGGCTTCCATTTCTTACACTTGAGTAGTTGCAGACGTGGCTTCAAACACGTCTTATGTCATTTTAGAACTCTGTGCGTGGGAGGGAGAGGCAGCAGCATTCCTCAGTTTGCATCATGAAAACACAAGTAGTGTAATCCGTTTCTCTGGTTCCTAATGTCGGGGGATTGCTAGTTTGTGTATGCTTTTATTTTGAAGGAGTAACATTTTCAACATCATCCCAACAGCATCTTTTAGATCCTTGAAGTCATAAGGAAAAATGGCTAAAGAGGGCGCCCAGGTGTGACGCGTTCACTTCGACAGCCAGTATTAGCAGTTAGTGTGGAAGGTGCCCCAGGGGGCTGCCTGGGCTCTGCACCACTCTACACCCTGCAGTTCCTCCTGCAAGAACTCATGATCTGCCTCTCTTGCTGTTGTCCACTTGTTCTTATTCTTTCTTACAGTTCCTCATGGAACGTTCGTCCCTTTTGGGGGCAATTTATCAAGTTTTTTAAAAAGATATCATATACTTATTTTTAGAGAGGGGGGAGAAAGAGACGGACACAGCAGTGTGTGGCTACCTGTCGCATGCCCTTTACTGGGGACCTGGCCTGCAACCCAGGCATGTGCCTGGACTGGGAATTGAACCAGTGACCCTTTGGTTTACAGGCCGGCACTCAGTCCACTGAGCCACACCAGCCAGGGCTCAAGTTTTCTCAGTATACTCTCGCATTCACAGCTGTGAAACCTCCCATCTCTGCTGGTTGCCCCTGAACACTCACTGCTGTGCCTCTTGGCCTGGGTGCACCCCCCGGAACAAGCCAGTTGTCGTGGCGCTTGGACATTGTGTTGCCATAACCAATACCCCACTGGGAGCTGACTCATGGTAAGCTGCAGGGAATGGAGCTTTCCCCTGCACATGTATAGTTATTTTATTGCTTTTTTTCTCCCCAGTTGAACTTGGACATCCTTTAAAATTTTTTGTTTAACAAAACTTAACTTTACATTGTCCCTATTATGATTCATGTTGTTGGACTCATTCCACCCACTCAAGGCTGTCAAATGCTTCTGGGTTCTGATTGCCATCCAATACTTCAGCCCTCCTGTAACACTGGCAAATAAGATGGATTTGCCTCTGGGCCCCACCGAGTCACTAGTAAAATACTGGAGAGAGAAGGCCAAGGCCAATATCAGCAACACATTTCTCTGAGAGCTAGGAGATTTCAGAGAACACTGGTCACTGTGGCCAAAAGGACAAAGTGGATGGCTATGTGTGTAACTGGCACTACCTTTAATTCAAAGGACCACTTGTTTAAAATATAAAAGTGCAGGAAGTTTAACACAACAAAAATCAGACTTTTACTCTAATCAAGCAGTGGAAAGGACTGCAGATCCCTAAAATGAAATGTTACAGGTGGGCTCTTCTTAGGGGCCAACATGAGACACAGGTAAGCCACTCTGCAGGTGTTCTGACACCTCAGTCCCTTCACCTACTGTAGAACAGAAAAGTTCCCAGGGGGGCAGCCATGAACAGAGCTAGGCCTGACCGCCCGCACCTGCACCCCCACCCCCACCACACACAGATGCCGGAAGACTCTGAAGAGAGCTGCAGTGGGTGCTTGCCAGCACTTGGGGACTGGTGGGGGGCCCCAAATTACCATGATGGCTATATCATCAACTTACTTAGGATGGGGCTTTCTTCTCGATCTGTGTATTACAGAGAGTTCCAAAAAGAGCTGTTGTTTACATGCACCATCAACAAATCATTAAAAAAAAACAACACAAGTCATTATATATACTCAGAACATCTATGCTGGAATGTGTAGCTGATGTATTCTTTGAAATTTTGGAAACTAAATAAAAACAATTCCATTAGGTAAATTTCCTAAATGGTTATACTCTAGAACTGTTAAGACTTGCGGTAATATTTTCAAAATGACTTCATTCTGTCTTTATTCACTCTTTAAAAAAAGACCTCTAATTAACCAAGGGGTCAGTCAGTTACTCAGCTGTTAATACCCATGTGTCATACTTACAGAGGTGACTAAATAAGTGCGGATGCCAAACTCAGATTTTTCTATTTTAAAAAAAAGTTATAGAGAAAATTTAATTTTAAAGAAAAACAGATAATGGGGAGTAAATTAGCCAAGTAGTCTCAGATGTGAGAAAACTCATTGTCCCCTCCCCACCCCTCCCACCTTTGGAAGGTTTTCAAACTTATAGCCTGGGCCAAATTAGGAGAAAAACAAATTATTTGCTGAACCTTCACTTCAGTTTTCCCTTTTTCAGGGGGTGAACACTCCCCTCAATAAGTAAAATGCAGAATACCTTCATATCTAAATTGCTTCTTCTTTACCCTAAAATCAAGTGCAGTGGAGCAGGAATTCTGTGTTTGTCACCAATCCTTTATTGAGACAGGTAACTTACACACTTTATAACAGAACAACAAAAATAATGTTCAATATATACAGCCTTTGCAGGGACTACCTGACTATACACAAGGCAGAGTGATAACACAATCTAATCTTCATAATAATTTGTGCACAAAAAGACACCTGACAGAGAACGTGTGACCATGACAGTGAAATGACGTCGCAGGTCCAGTGAAAGTCCGGCCTCATACGAAATGCACGCATCCGTTGCAAACAACACCTCTAGATGCCCAGCGCTTGCTCAGTAGTGACTCGCCCAGAGTCTGAGGCAGAGATCTGGTGTGTGGCTATGAGTCTCTTAAGTGAGACCATCTCTGCAGTTAAGTTTGCTATCCCCTGCTTCAGAAACAAATTCTCTGGGTCAGAAACTTTGTAGCCACTGTCTTTCATGTCAACAACTCCAGTTTTGAAACTATTCTGAGTTTTGCCATTAAACTCCTTTTGATGCCAGTGCTCGGATCTGAGAGACCAATCTTGGATGTTAGTCACTTGCACTGAAAAAGGAGTGAGAGGAGAATGCTCCATATTTGGGGAACTATGCTTCTCAAGTTCAAATTGTCTCTTGGATGACACATCGGCAGGCGAGGAAAGCTTTTGTGTGGCGTCGAATTCATTATCAAACGCCTCTACTTTAATCTGCATGGCTCTGGCTTTAATCCGGAGCTTGTGTGGCAGAGCAGAGGAGTTCACTTCTGGAACTTTCACCACCGTGGCGTGTCCGTGCTGAAGTTCGACAGGAGAGTGGATCGGGCCCTTGGGAACCTGCTGCTCATCTTCTCCATCCGACGACTTTCCCACTGCACCGTCGTCAGTCTCCGACGTTCTCGGAGAGTTGCTGGAGGACCGGCTGACCTGGAGTAGAGGCGGGGAGTGCGAGTAGCCAGGAAAGGAACTCCCCACGTAGTTCTGGTACACAGACGCTCGGTAGGCACCCCGGTCGTCCCTCGGCTCTCTCGCACAGTTCTCCAGTTCCACCGGCTCCTGCTTGATGACTTGGAACTTGCTGTCAGGGCTCTGGCAGCCACTCTGTGCAGGGCCCTCCTGAGGATGCTCCAGCGAGGAGACTTCTGACACGTCAGACAGAGAGCTCTGTGGAGAGTGTTTAATGACAGAAATGCAGCTGCTGGCCACCGCTGAGGGCTCGTGCTCATCCACGAAGGGACTCGCGCTGGATTTGGAGGTCTGGTAGTCTTGAAAGTACACTGCTGTGGAATTACTGAGTTTCTGGATCTCTTGAGCGTACACTGTAGAGCTAATTAAACCAAACTTTAATTTTAAGGAAAGCAGTTCAGCTTTTAAAGTGGCGTTTTCTTCTCCCAGTGCGATCAGTTTGTTCTCTAAAACCAGGTCATTCAGCCGACGCTTCTCCCGCGACCTCTTGGCAGCCTCGTTGTTTTTCCGCCTTTTTTCCCAATACATGGCGTCTTTCTTCTCATCGGGAATGAACTCCCGCTTCCTCCGGCACGCCGAGGATTTGTTCTTCCCCACACTCCCTTCACTTAGGAGCAGCTCTTCTCCTGCTGTCAAGTCCTCTGAGACTTCAGCGAAAGCGGAATTCAGTGCCATCGCCTTGTCAGCGCTGCTGCCAGGATCAAGAGACGTCTGCTCCTTCTTGACGGTCTGCATTTTCCTCAGCTGCATCAGAAACAGCCTGGACCGACCTGTGCAGAGCAGGAGGACAAACTATCCTCTCCGGATTCTCACACGCTCTCAAACTGCGGCTCTGAAATCCATCAACAGCCTTCCTTTTCTTCTGTCCAGGATGCGTCTCTCCAGCTGCTCCCACTGAATGGAGTAGAGGGGTCTTCTAGGTAGCCTGCGGTGCATAAAAAGAAACAGTTATCCATCTGGTAAATAGTCACTGATCAGGCACAGGAGCTACGCTAAGCATTTCGGGTACACAGGTCTGAACAAGACACAGTTCTCCTTAAAGAGTCTGTGATGTTAAATATGAAGTAAGTGCCCAAGACTGTGAGGCTGGAAGGGGCAGACCCCGACTGAGGCCTACGGGCAGAGTGATCAATGGTGGTCCAAGGGACGGAGAGAAACAGCACCATCTGCCCTGGGAAGACAGAGGGAGGCTGTGTCAGGAGGAGAAATGGGGGAGCAGGACAGGGCACACGGGGATGGCACCGTACAGGAGGGAATGGCGAACTGCCTCTGGCTGGTAAGTTCTAAAACAGTAATTGTAAACAGTAAAAAAATGTTTGAGATAACATTTATGTCATTGAGAAGCAAACATGCTAACCTCTTGCGAGGAACTTTTCCAAGTAAACTCCTTTATTACCAGTAAACGAATTCTACGGTTAAATGTAATAAGATATAAATTAAGCTATATTTTTATTTCTCCTAAAACTAAAATAAAAAAAAAAAATCACACAAAAAATCAAGGTAGTTGTTTTAATCTGACTTATATGGACACAAACCTGTCCTTCACATCCCTGACTACCTGATTGGCTTATGTCCAGCTCATCCCAACAGGTGTGTCAGCACGCCTGAATGTGAAGGCCTCTTCTCAGTAAAGCCATCTCTTCTGACGCTTCTGTGCAATGAGGTTAGAAACATTCTTTTTTCTGGTTCCTTCAAATTGATTTATCAAACATTCACTTAAGAATGAAGCTCCAAAGTATCTTTTTTGGTCCTGAAAATTCTGTAAAATAGATTTCACTTATATGGTAGCTTTGGAGTAAAACAGACAGTGGCTACTCAAAGGTTTTTTTTCTTTTTAAGTACAGTGAGATTCTTGAAACTTAAAACTATTTTAAACTGAGAGAATGTAATTATGGAAAGATTTTCTTTCCACTTTACTAGTTAGTTTCAAACAAAATATAAGAACTCAAAAATAGAGCCATCAATTAGCTTCCCCTTCCACCAATGAAATATTCATAATCTGAATTTGACTTGCCATGAGATAATAAACCCATATATTAGGTTCCAAAACTAATCTGTTTGTGGTGGTTTTCAGATCTGTGTTTCCAGACAGGGCTTCTCCACCTAATTTTCCTCAAGGTGGTACTTTCATAAAGAATCTGCGATGAGACAACTATTGTTCACACTACCTGTGTGTAGCACCTCCATCCTGCCACACTGAAAAGATGCCATGTTTTTGCTCCATGCCACTCCTTTCTTGTGCACAGGTTTACAATGACTAATGAAAGGAAGTGTCATTTTATCAGCCAGAAGAGCCTGCCACCTTCTTGTGTCTCTCCCAGAAGTTGTACAGGGAAAGCTGCAATAATTTTAGGATCATAAAGAATGAGGTTTAATGCCACATTTTTGTTTATCAAACTGAGCCAGCAAAAAAACAGTAAGTTGTAAGTTAGTGAAATTTGGGATCGATATCAAGTTTCTGTTTGTTTTTGATGAAGGCAAGGAGGTGGCCCCAGCAAGCAGTCACGGCACAGAATGGGAGTCTCTCTCATGGCCACTTTAGTAAATAGCACCACTTCTTATGTTCCTGCTCAGGGTTGTCTTCTGACACAAAGCTCATTTTCTCTGCTACGCAGAAGGGTTTCTTTCCTCTAATTGAGGATCCGTATGCCCTGTTCAGTTAATAGTCCCTCTAAGGTCCTGGCCAAGGCATAGAGAAAACAATCCTACTTCCATTTGCCAAATACACTGAACTTGCCTTAAAGTCTTTTAACCCCTTTCTTCTAAGTGTCTAAGCACTGTATGTGCACTTTACCATCTCCAGAGCTTTGCTGGTAAATTCAAACCTGCAGCGAACTTTGTTTCTTTTTAGTTAATCTTCCTATTTGCGTTTTACTACACGTACTAGAATCTGGGATTCTTCCCTCTTCTGCACAAATTAATTGCCTCGTGACTCCACTGATGCCACACGCTATCTTAGGATATTTTTACAGCGTTATTTACTAAATAATCTTGCAATCCTGAAAAGTTTATAAGCAGCGTGAGCTAATGCAGACGGAGTTGCTGATTCTGCACACTGCATCTTCCCACACGTTTGTTTCGTGGGCCCGACAGGTGACTCCTCACTGACTGCCCGGGACAGGGTCTGCGACTTCATGTAAAACAATGGGTGGTGACACCGACTTCACCACAGGCTAATGGCATAAACGAGCTCAGTTTCCACAGCCTTGCATCACCGTGAGAACATGACGACATGGAGCAAGTGTTACTGGAAGACCTGGTGTACCTCGAGGCCAGATCAACACAGTGGTACCCCAGCAACAAACGGAACGTAGCAGCTGCTCACGTTTGATTGAGTCACTCGTCTGCTGTACAGGAGAGTTTTGTGACCAGGAAACTACTCCGATACTTTCTTTTGAATATTATTTTGCAAATTCTAAAAGATGTCTTACTTATTAACAGACAGCCTCTCTTATCCATTAAGTGATTTATTCAACACATACGCAGCACCCACCTACTGTGCACTGAGGCAGCCTGGGCCACATACGGGCAGACGGGAAAACCAAGCTTCCAGGAGCGAAGGGACTCCTCGTTTTAGGTGGGACACAGACTTGAGAACACAGTGGGAAGCGAGGGCTGTGTGAGGGCTGATGCCGACAAGGCGGCCTGGTTCCCTCACCACCTTGTTCTAGCTGTGCTGCTTTTTTCTGGGTGTGGTGGTGACAACGAAAGCACCCCTAACACCTTCCATCTACTGAGCACTGAGGAGGCAACAGGCCCTGTGGTTATTACCTCATTACCGCACAGCAACCATTTTCAGATGAGGAAACTGAGGCTCCAAGAAGTTCAGAGACTGGTCCTGTGCCCCAAAGCTGGAAGAGTCAGAGAAAAGGCTCCAGTCCAGGTCTGGCGCCAGCCCAATTCCTCTCACAGTCCCCCTCCTACACCTGCAGGGGCTCCTCGACACACAGCTCCGTTCCTGTGCCGCTCTCACTTCTGAGTAACACGTGCCCATTTACTAAGTTACTTTGGGGAAAGTAAGGCAGTGCTAGATGCTGCCAGAGCTGCTTTAACCCTTTCGGTACGAGCGCTCTTTCCGCCGTGACACTCCCGCCGTACGAGGTGCCGCCTCGAAAACACGCACATAACACATGGTCAGTCCTCCTTTGTGTGCAGACTTTCCTAACCTTATATAAGACCTATGCTTAATAAAACAATGCTTTTTTCCAAGTGTTGTTTGTAACTTTAATATTAAGAGTTAGTTATATAAAATTCTATCAATTATATAAGTAAAATTTATAAAAATTATGTACAGATGGATGCCAGATATATCCGGTGCTTGTCCACACAGGTCATCAGATGGGCGCCGGATATATCCGGCACCCGTACTGAAAGGGTTAAGACAGCAAAGGTACCACCTGAACCTTTTCTCTAGTTTCCTCGGAGTTGAGAAAATATGCTGAATTTTTTATCTTGGCTAAAATTTTAGTCTTTTGGCAATCTTATTTATCCTAAAATAAATAGAGGGGAAAAACCACGGCTATGGGCATTGTTACCTGTATTTTTGAACAATACTAAAGATGTATCCGTTTTCAACATGGAGGTGGAGCCGGGAGCTAGCACACAGCTGAGGCTAAGTCTAGAGCAGGGACGGGCCCAGACTCTAGGCACTTCTCTCAGCAATGAATTCAAATTGAGGCGGGCACAGAAGCAGGTCACAATGCCTTCTAAAAACATCAGTATTTATGTTCAACAAATGACTTTATTTCAAATTCCACTGTTTTCCCTTATGATTAATTTAGCAGTCACTTCATCTCTGCCTCATGCATTCAGATCACCATTAACATTGTGCTATATTAGTCACCACTTAAGTTTCCTTTTTGGTGAGTAATTGACATTAAATGCCAAATCTATGATGTCCGTGTATTCAGCATTAGGTAATATGGCTGCTTCTAAAAAATACAAATAAAAAGAGAAATTTAAGAGCAGGCGCCATCACTTCCTAATGGGCATTTCCCCCAAATCGAATGTGGATGCGCTATTGCTAGTTAATGCCTTTTTCAGAGTGCATGGCGCTATTTCTACAGGCAAGGTTCTCTTTCCTAAGCCTGGAGTTTCAAAATCTATTTAACTCAGATGACCTAAGTATCGTTTTTAATTAAGACTAAAATTTGGCTGAGAAAATTCCTGTAAAAGAATTAAACTTTACAACATAAATTCTAGACCGAATTTATCCTCGAGGAGTGACCTCATTACTCATGTTTACAGTGAACGGCAGACCTGCATCTTCTCTGACCTCCAACACATCTGTCAGAGAAGTAAGGGCTGGCTGATAACCCAAACTCTTTACAAAACAGGAAAAAAGAATCATTTTGTTTCAAGCACCTGAAATCTTACTAATAGTTTAGGCATTAAAATCTACTATGGGAAAATTTTGATATTAATTCTTGTTAAGTCTTATTGAAAATTGTTTCTTGTGTGTATTTTGATTTTTAAATTCTGTCAATAAAAGATGAAATACTACTTCATATGCCCAATGAAATAGAAACATCTCGTTTTTTCTCTGCTCTCTCAAACGTGCTGTTTATCCCCCGGAGGTGCTACATAGACACCATTTACGTGAAACTGTAAACCGTCTCTCCAGGAGGCAGACAGTTGCTTGTTTCGGAGACAAATGCCATTTGAGTGAAAAAGAGTCAATCTTATTCATTAATCGATTTATTCAACACATACGGAGCTCTTTAAACTGCTAATACTAGTAAAATATTAACCTACATTTTCTTCCTGAAGGTAAAATCCTTGACATGAGTATTTGAATAAAATGCTTTACTTCTTTTCTTGGATAAAAATGAAAGCCAGTACTTAAAAGCAGAGATAAAGCAGGAAAAGAATACACCAATACAATCAGGGTGGAGTGGGGGATGAAAAAAGAAAACATTTAAGTGGTAAGAAAGGATTTTTCTAATCAGTCTGAAAAATAAAAGGATTTCAAATCAAAGAAAACCATGTTAAACCTCTCCCAGTGTCAAGGAAGTGCCTCCCATTAATAACATAATTCTGTCTCTAGTAACACAGACTTTCGCCCTAAAGGCAGAACGAAAACGTGTGTTTGATCGAGATATGAACATACACATAAACAGACGCTCTCACACTTTGCCAAAATCCAGCCTATCATAGCAACAAACTGACCTACTTTTTCTATTTGGGTGCATCCATAAATAAAAGTGTCAAAACCTGATCCAGTTTATGATGAATGAAAACATTTCGAGTTTCTTGCTCCTCACCCTCCACAAAGGACTACTTGAAAATTAGATTTAAACTAATAAAGGATAAAACTGCATTTTATTACAGCAGTGACATAACGGAAGGAACTTAAACAGAACGTACCACCTGACGTTTTTGGTAAAAAGAGGCCAGTGTCCTAAGCCAGCACAGGAGAACATTCTGAAGCTGCGCGGGGCAGCACACAGAGGCTGGCACATCTGCGGGGCTCAGAGCCCAAGAAAACCCGCCCTCGCTGAGGACCAGGGGAGCCGGGGGCGGGGGGCAGAACAACAGTGCATCAAAAAAAGTCTGCAGTCACTTCTAAGTGGGGATTTTTTTATTGGCCAACTGATTTTTTTAAAAAATTCTGTTACAGTTGTCCCAATATCTTCCCTTCTGCCCTCCCCCAGCCCACTCCCCTTGCCCACAGTCAATCCCCTCCCTCTCCCTGTCTTTTTCTTGAAGCTTTAAGAAAGGTGAGAAAGGTAATTTATCAGTCTAGCAATTCTAAGCTGAACTCTTAAGGGACACCAACAATCACAAAGTAACCCAGCTAAGGACACTCTGCAGCAGGTGATGTCAGAATCAGGCAATAGGTAAAGATGGCAAAGATGGTGTGGGTGGAGGGGGGCGAGGGGGCGAGGGGAAGTACTTGAACGTTTGTGATTATAATGAAGAATCATTCCAATTCTCCTCAGCTTGACTTCTTTTGAATTTCACTTCCTTTCCCAGTGAGCAGATGATAACGAATGTCATTTGCTTTACTATGTGCCGCCTTACAAACAGGACAAGTTTTTTATAGATGTTTATGTTTAGTGTTTATTGAAAGGCTACTTAATTGCAGTCTCAGACCCCTGGAAAATTAATTAATAAAAGACACCATGTTCTGATAACTTAAAGACTTATAAACATCATTCTGATTCCAGTGAAATCGCACTTACATGAAAGGCATCTAGTAAATCTTTACTAAACTTTCTTATCGTAAAAGCAAGCTTATGCTCTCTAATTAAAACCATACGAGAAAGTTTTTTCTTTTTTTACTACAGGAAAGTTATTTGCAAGGAAATATGAGAGATAATTGGGAGTGGTGGTAACATAAATTCACTTTGAAACCGAAAAACTCTTATGTAATGTCTGTGATCAAAGGTCAACATGTTTCGACATTTTCATATGAGTCTGATTTGGATAAAAATCAACTCAAGTATAATGTAGAAAAATAACAGGATATCAAACAATGTGTTAACCCTGTGAAATACAGGCCTACCTTACAAAAACAAGAGATGAATATTAAAGGAAACTTTAATTACATTGTTTCTGTCATATTTGAATTCAATCCCAAGTGTGCTTTCAGTCCTCAATACAAATTAAAAATAAACAATTTTAACAGCACCGAGGCCATCTGGATTACAATGGAAATAATGAAGTATGTGTGATTTTAGCTTGGGTAAAAATAAAGGCTAGGCAAGATGACCGCACCTTTTCCATAACATGCTGCAATCACAGTCACGTCTGAGAACTGACTACGGACCACAGCAAGGTCAACTAGAAATATCCACTCAGCTGGTGAGTCAGGCATATTGCTCAACCCGGGAAAGGCTCTAACAAAGGGGTTTGAACTTGCAGGCTGTTGCATCACAGTTATGTTATAATTGCACTTTGCAAAGATAAGCCTTTAACACAGAAAAGGAAATTGCTTCAAAAATTACAGTGAGCTTGTACTCACACTCAGGGGAGGGAGAGAGACAGGAGGGGTGACCCCTTCCCCATCCTGTTTTCCGGCTGCTAATCAATTTCTCTGTGCCTCCACCTCCCGATCTATAAAATGGGTTTCACAAGAGAACTCAACACAATGCCTAGCACATGCAGGGTAAGCATTTAGCCAATATTAGTCTCTAATCTCATTTCTGAAGAATGAGCCGTAGCAAGGCAAGGGTGAGGAAGATTAGTTCTAGGCCTTTTTAACATCTCCAACTCTTAGTGAGAATGGCCCTGTGTCACAAATGTAGGGTTAACCAAATGAAACTTCCTAAGGGGTCAAGCACCAGCAATTTCAACCTTATGGGCTACACACACTCCCTCCAAGATCTCAGACCCTAGGACTTTCGATGCAGAGACTGTCCAGGCCAAGGAAAGCTGTCACAGAGAGGTCACGGGAACCGGGAGAAGTCCAGCTCTTAGGCACTTTTTGCATCATTCCCGCACCATCAATGCACCTACCTCTCTGTTTCTTTAAGTTCCCCCAACACCAACCCTGTGGCTTGGGAAGTCTGAGGTTCTGCAACCCTATCAAGAATTCCCTTCAAACTTAATTACTATTGAACATAATGGCAAAGGGGTTTGAGGAAAAAAATGTCAGTCATTATTAGAAGAAAAGATCCTTCAGGAAGGATCTTTAATTACAGGCTTAATACAAACTTCAATCCTTACTATTATTAATGCACAGAGAACCAGGCAGAGAGAAATGAAGATGATTACCTTTATTTTTCTTTAATCTGGTTCCCGGTCAACAATACAGGAAGCATTTGCTAAGTTCCTCACAACTGCCCAGCTTCACAGGTTCTATTCCCTCAGTTTACCCCAAGGCCAGAGAAACAAGGGCAGCAGTCAAGATCACAGTCTGGGGCCTCTGGATCCATCTCTCGCTGGCCCAGAGCCTGTGCTATTAACACTGCACCTAAGGAGCTCTCTGATTACTGACAGCGGCCCCAAATCCAAGAGGCCACTGTCAGGGAAGGGTGCAGGACGCGACCCGTGGACGCCAGCTTTTCATCAAGGCAGGCTGCACTGCTGTCGCTTCCAGAGCACCTCTGTGATGTCGCCCCGACTGCACCGCGAACGAGCGCCGGAGCACAGTCTCAGACGTGTCTGCGCCAGGATGAAAGTACTGTACTCCAACTGTAGGACGCGGCATCTGCGTGGGTGTTTTGATTTTTGTTTTATTTTAAATTCAGGGCATTCAGTTCTCTCCAGCCTTTGACTGCATAAACTGCAGGTTTAAAAAAATACATTGACTTAACTAGCCACTCAAGCTGGGGCTCTTTCAGCCAACATCAAGGGCTGGAGTGCCCCCGCCCCCCCACCCCCACCCCAATTTCTGTGGTGTGTTGGCATTTGGAGGTTTTCTTAGCTCTTTTTCACATTTCACAAATCCCAAGCACTCGGCTCCTAAATACAATGAAGCCTCAAGAAACAAAGGTGTCTGTGGTGCTCAAAGGCTCACCCTGCAGAAGGCGAGGCGGCAGGCCCCTCCCTGGAGCTGCCCTGTGTTTCGGCCTGCCCCGGGTGCCTCCCACCCCTCCTTACTCCCCTCCCTTCCTCTCCTGCTCCCCTCCTCTCTCCTCCCCCGGCTGAGTGAACCCCTAGCACACCCGTACTCCCGGTCTGGGGCTGTCCCTCACCCCCCATTGTAGCGCCTCCCAGGGACCGCCTCCCCCCCTCGCCCCGCCAAGTGGGCGGCGCAGCAGGGCCTCGGCACCGCTAGGACCCCAGCGCCAGAACAAAGGAATGTGGGGAGGGGGTGAGCAGGAGCGCAGGCCTCCGAGCAGCCCCACTGCAAGCGCCAGATTCCACATGTCCGGAAGAGGGAGGGTCGCACTGGAAGGTCACAGTCCAAAGGTGGCGCTACACAGCCCCCGCGCCCCCCCCCCCCAAAGTGGGTTGGGGTCTGATACTTGCTGGGGTACCAGGACCAGTATGAGCTTCTGGGAAAGCGAACGCAATTATTTGGGGTACTATAATTTGCTCCAGTGGTGAATCTTTATAATACGCCCCCCCCCCAAAAAAAAACCCGACAACGGTGCACTTTAATTATTTAAATGCTATCTTAGGAAAATCTAACATATACACACCATCATATACATATATATTAACACATACACTAGTAAGAGCCCAAGAAGAAACATAAAATCTGGGTACATTATAGTATATTCATCTATCCTCACATAAATATAACTAGGTTATCCAGACAAAAATACGATCTACAAACCTGTATTTGTTTCCCATAAATCGTATCTGGTCTTGAGAAAAAATACCATGTGAAAAATACTTGTGACCTCATTCGCTTTTATTTACAAAAACCACGACGGGAAGATGACATTTGGCCATCCCCTGCTTTCTCAGTAATAGCACTTTCCTAAAGTATCCTTTAAAAGGATAAACGAAAGTCAGAATCCAGCAAATTACCAGGCTCTGCGAAATGTCTTCCTAAAATATAATCTTATCAAAGGTCTCCGAAGGCGTGGAGTTACAACTACAGCAAATGGCCTTGAACTTGTATTTGCACACAGCCCTGGAAAAAACACCAGAAATAGCACTGGGAGGCCACGATTGTTAAAATGTGATAGGACTAAATTTAGAAGAACGCACATTTCATTTAGGGCAAAAGACATGCATTAGGCAGCATGAGCAAACTCAACGCTTACTCGGTTGTCTACTTTCCTGTTTAATATATCCCTTTAAAAAAATCTGTTACAGTGACATTTAAAGGCTGAGACTGTCCTACTTTCTTTGTAACAAGATTATAAAATCACGTAATTAGCTCCCTCTTCCTATGCTCACTGCCAGCAAATTCGGCAGTTACATAATGCAACATTTCCAGGAAACTATTATGTGATCTGTCATGTCGCGTCTGAAAAAGCAACGACAATAAGGACTGATAGTAAGGAATGCATTAAAATTAGGAAGGCAGGGGCAAGGGCAGGGGCTAATCGTAAGGAATGCACTAAAACTGGGAAGGCGGGGAGGTAAACGTCACAACGGATCGTTCCAGATTTAAAAATAACAGCTCGGAACACCTAAGGTGCGAACCCTGATTAATATCCGATATCAGAATTCAACCCGCGGAACTCTTCCTTTCACGTCCTGCAGGCGTGTTTTAAAATATCTCTCTTTATTTGGGGCGCACTATAGATGTAAATAATTTAATCCTCAACGCTGTGCTAAAATTACCAAATCAGCGCACACGTACGCGCACATTCCCAGATCAGCCGTAATCCTCGCCAATATTTCCCCGTGGGCAGATTATGCAATGTGTGCAAGGACAAACCCACAACCTCCCCGAGCGCTGGTACAACACGCTGACGACAAACACGGTGGAAGACGCCTGTGCACACACAGCCCGGACACAAACAAACGCCGCGTAGGCATTCTCCGAGTGCCGTCACCGTTCACGCCACCAACCCTTTCTCAACAAGAAAATCAAGACTCCCCCCATTACTCAGCCCCCCTCCTCCGCCTCCAGCCCCGCAGAAGGCAAGAGAAAGGAGAACGCGTTGCCCTCCCCGCTCGACATGGCTCAGCCTCGTCTCAGCCTCCGGAGCTTCCCTCTACCAAAACACCAATTTTCCCGAAATCGGGAGACATTATGCAACAGCAGCGGCGGGGGGAAGGGGGGCGGGGGGTGAGCTGAAACCAGCCCGGTCTCCGCGCTAGCGCGAGGGCACGGCAATGAAAGTAGCCACTGTTGCTGCCCCCCTGACGAGGCAGCAAAAGTTTATGTAACGAATGCCCCGGCGCACACTTGCCGCCGCCGGCCAGCTCCGGGCACAGCCCGGCCCGCGCCCGGCGGCCGCGCGCCCCGAGAGCGTGCGGGGAGCCGGGTACTGGGCCGGGCCGGCGGTGGGCGGAGCGCTTACCGTGTTCCTGCTCCCGGGTCGGCGAGCCGGGCGGTGGGGAGAAAGAACCGGGGCCAGGAGCGGAGCCCGGCGGCGCTCGGGCCGGGGCCGGGGCCGGGCCGGGGCCGGGCGCCGGGGTGGAGGCGAGGGCGCGGCTCAGGAGGCGGGCGGCGCGCCGGGTCCGCGGGCGCCGTGGCCGCGCCGGGAGATGTGTGTTAGTAGGTCAGTTCCGAGCGCCGCGCTACGTCGGCGCCCGCCAGCCCCTCCGTGACGGGAGACCGCGGCCCCAATCGCCGCGCCCGCACCCGCCCCCCGCACGCCACCAATGGCCGAGGCCGGTGGGGGCGGGCTCTGCCGTGGCCCCGCCCCCGCCCCTTCGGCTCCCCCCTCCGGGCGGTGCCACCCCTAGCCTGCGCCCCTCCCCGGCCGCGGCCGTTGCCACCACCCGAGCGCCGCGAAAACCGGCGCCCCGCTCCAGGGTTGCGCAACGGCCGGCGCTGCCGCCTGGAACAGGCAAGCCTGGGGAGGGGCTCGAGACCCTCCCCCTCGCCAGTCCCCTTACCCGCGCCGCTGCCTGTGCCCTCCCGGTCGTCGCGGCCCCACGATGACCCCTGCAACCCTCGCTCGCTCGCAGAGGCGGTTTTTGTCCCCCCAAGCGCGCAGCCGGCCGGGCTACCTGTTGCCAACCCAGGACCCGGCTTCGGGCTGCGGCGAGTCGGTCGTGGCATGGACCTCCGACCACCTCTTCCCGCACACCTGCGGGAGGACCCCTCCTCCTTGAGGTGGGCGACCGGGTAAACATGTCGGGGGAGGGGCGCTGGCGAACTGCAAGCCCTCGCGACGGGCAGGCGTGGGGAGGGGGCCGGGCGGCCAGTCCGAGCCCCGCGGGGCTGCGTAGGCAGCGATTACGATGCCACGGCCCCTTTCCCTGCGGAGGGAAAGCGCGACGCACAAACACCGCCCCAGCACAATTAAGGCGAAGATGACGGCTGCAAAGTCGTTGCGTAAGAGGACTGGGAAATGAGGTCCATCTACCCCCGGCCACGCGGCGAGAGGCGGCTGCGGGTTAGGGTCCGCGGGCGGGACGTGCCCGACCGGTGCGCCAGCGGGCGTTGCTGCGGGGGCTGGAGACGCTGCGCAGAGGGTCTCTTCCGGTTATTTTGGAGCTGGTAGCTCCTTAGTGCTATATTTGCCTGTAGTTGGATGTGGTTATCTCCCCCAAATTCCCGAGCTACGAAGGAGACATAAAGAAATGCGGGAAAGGCCGCGTCGCGGTGGGTTCTTGCGTCGTCGCTCTAAAGACTGCACAGGCACGGGGCGTCTACAGATGGTTGATGGAGGGGCAGTGCCGCCGTTTCAGAGGAGCCATATTCCTGGTAATGAGGCACGGGCTTGCCCAGATGGGCACTGTGGCAGGTGGAGACGGGCTTCCTGCTCTGCTTGGACTGTGCGGCAGCTAGGCTGAATTTCTTCCGTGACGTTCCCCCCTTTTATCCCCTTGCTAAAAGTACACTTAAAGTTTGAAGAAAACGCCCAAGAGAAGAGTGAACCTTCAGCAGCCATCAACGGCGTCCATCATTGATAGAAAATCTGCACAAAGTTTTTCTCCTTTCTCCTTTCCCCTTTCTCATATTACACAGTTGTAAGCATCCAAAAGAGTGACGTTCAAAATTTCAGTTGGGTGTTTTGGAAAGTCTCACATTTCCAACTCTCCTTCAAGGGCAATGTTGTGGTTCAGTGTGCATGCTTGTTCACAATTCACGTCAAAGTGTCTGCCAGCCAGGGCCTGACAACTTAGACAGCATTAGGGGGTTTAACATCTTCCCAAATCCATCTTCCCAGGTAGGTGCTCAGCAATTCAAGAAGCACATCGTATATGGTTTCTGAGTCCGTTCCATCTATTAGGCATTTACCCCCCAAAGTTTACTACCTTGATGAAAATGAGTCAGTATTTTGGTTTCTAATATTTACTTTTTTCATTTTTACTAATAAGTTTTTTTTCCCAAACCCTGACAATGACCATTATAGCTTTTGAAAATCCCTTAGTTGAAAGTAAAACCATATCCATAAGTCAGTTACCTTTTCAGGGTTAGAAATGCAGCCTGTTCCTAGAAGTCCAGAGCCACCCTTGTCCCTCCACTCCAGTTTGTTCTCCCTATTGTTCTGCATTTTGAATCCCAAATTCCTTGTAGAATGAATGGTAAGTGGTCGTATACAGGACAACTTAAAATTGAAGAATTGTCAGTGACGTGCCTGGAGTTGCCCCAGTGAGTGAGAGTTGAGGTGTTCTCTGAGCCTGGAAGCCGTTCTTTGTGCTGAACTTTGAAACTAGCTCCTCTCGTGACTCGGGCTGTTCTAGATCGTGCCTGTATCATATTGTACGTCGTTTTTCTAAAATTCCTGTGTTCCTCGGAAAGAGATGAAATGTAAAAGATAACTGTGATGCCAGCTTAGAAAATAACTCTTTAGCTCCTCCTGGTGATTAGGCAACCACTCAACAATACCATGAACATTTTGTCACTGTTACCCAAGTATTTGTCACTGGCCAGTATCGTATCCTGAAACGCACAAAATAGGCAAGTGCTTTGGATCAACACAAGGAAGTGGAGCATAGAACCTAAGACATTGGGAACGAATTACTCGGTTGGGGAGGCTTCCAGGAAGATGTCAGCGTGTGCTGGACTGCGGACCTGGGCCAAGAGGTGGAGGGAGCAGCTCAGGCTGAAGCATGGAGTGAAAGTTCTTAATCTGAGTGTGGACACAGTGACCGGGACCCAAAGCTCCGGTCTGTCAGAAGAGAGCTCACATTTTAATTTTTTTGTAAAATGTCCTGATTTTTCAGTTTGGCAAGCAGTTGTTCACCACTCTCCCCCAAGCCCCCACTCTCTCTTACTAAGCTGGAGACTGGACAGTCCATGCCTTTTTGATTGAGGAGTTCGGAGACACCCTAGGAAGGGAGGCTCCCTACATGGAGGCCCAGGTTGGCCAGCTGTGCCCTATCTATCTGTTCTAGATATTGGCCTCCGAATTTCTTTGTAGAAGACTCTCCCTAGCTGAAAACTCTTTGGTGACTCCTGGTGCCCACAGCCAGCATCAGGAGTCCTGTGTTCAGGACCACCATTTTCCCACCGCATTGTGCCTATTGAAGATATTGTGTCCTTTAAAAAAAATACAAATGCTTTACGAACAGAAGGTAAAACAATTTCTAGGAATCTATAGGCTGTAGTTTTGTTTTGCTTCCAGGTTGAGACTTTCAAAGCTGGCAGCAATTGCTCTGGCGTGTCACCTGCAGGAGGCCTGCCACGCCCATCGGTCTGTGTGTGCTGCTCTTGGGTTTTGACTTAGTCAGTGAATGTGGAGGCAGAAACGTCCTGAAATGGCACTTTTTGAAAATGAAACTTTCCTTCATATACCTTGTTTCGTTTCTACAAGTCATGGCGTTTCTAATTCTCAGGCTAGCCCCTCGTCTCCCGTGCCTTCTCTTTTCGTTCCACCGTTGTTGACCTTCGTTTGCCTGTATGGGTACCTTGATTTAGTCCATCTGTTCTCCCCCCGCCTTGGCCTTTCCCCAGTTACCAAACCCTTAGTGCCCCTTTTGACTCTTTCCTCCCCCAAACTTCTACACCCTCTTCTCTCTTGCCCCTGCCTATCCCGGTCACGACCCAGACATTGTGTTTAAAATTTCCACTCTGCCCTCCACCCTCAGTCCCTCAGTTCCCCAGCTTCTGCCACCTAGTCCCATTGGCAGGAGTGCCGTTAGCATGCTTGAAGTTATTCTTCAAAAACCAGTTTTTATGGGAAATTGGGTAATAGGATACAGTCAAATAACACTTTCCATAGATCTAAGCACAGGCTTTAAAGTATGGAAAGCCAGAATGTTTCCTTTTAAATGGTTCTTGCTCAAGCTAAAAAAGAAATTAGATATCCACACCAACTACATAATTTCCCCAGACAAAAGCAGCTGATAGTCTGAATACATTTCAAAACATTTCCAAAAGACCAGAAAGAGGTGATTTTGCAAAAGAAGGGAAGATGTTGCAACTACAACATTACAGAAACTGAAACACATCTTTAAATTTAGTCACCACAGATAGCCTACATGTCAATTAGTGTTTTTGTTCGCTCGTGTTAAATAGTATATGTAAGCAAAGACACAAAATACAGGAAACTAATAAAAGAGACAGGTGAGAAATGGGAATATACTAAACATTGTCAAGACTTAGGAAGCAGCTAATTGTGTTTATTGCAAAACCTCGAGTGATGGAGCAAGCACTGTGGCAGCAGTTAGCTGGTGACAGGGACACGGCAGGGTCACAGTGTGTGACATAAAATTGTGAAATGTGCTATAACAAAACTCATTTTATGAAGAATAAGGGATAACATGTTCACGCACAGTCTCAGTGGGTGCATGTAGCCCCTGTGTTTTTGCCACTTGGTCCTTATTCGCCCCCTGCAACTTCAAGCATCCTATAGACTCCACCAAAACACTACTCCACCTAATAAATGAATTTGGCAAAACAGTAGGACACAGAGTCAATATTTAGAAATCAAAGGCTTTTTTGTACACCAACAATGAAATATCTGAAACAAATCAGGAAATAAATCTCATTTGATATAGCAACAAGAAAAATAAAGTACCTGGGAATAAACCTAACCAAGGAGGTAAAATACTCAGAAAACTACACAACACTGAGGAAAGAAATTAAGGAAGACACAAACAAATGGAAACATGTACCATACTCATGGATAGGAAGAATTAGCATCGCAAAATGGCCATACTACCAAAAGCGATGTATAGATTCAATGCAATCCCTATTAAAGTACCAATGATATACTTCACAGATATAGAACAAACATTTCAGAAATTTATATGGAACCATAAATGACCCCGAATAGCTGCAGCAATTTTGAGAAAGAAGAACAAAGTAGGAGGGGTCACAATACCTGATGTCAAACTGTATTACAAGGCCACTGTAATCAAAACAGCCTGGTACTGGCATAAGAACAGACACATAGACCAATGGAACAGAACAGAGAGCCCAGAAATAAACCCAAATCTCTATGGTCAACTAATATTTGACAGAGGGGAAAGAAGCATAAAATGGAGTAAAAATAGCCTCTTCAACAAATGGTGTTGGGAGAGCTGGACAGCTACATGCAAAAAAATGAAACTCGATCACTAACTTACACCATATACAATAATAAATTCAAGGTGGATAAAAGACTTAAATATAAGTCGTGACACCATACAAGTGCTAGAGGAGACCACAGGCAGGAAAATATCAGATATTCCACACAGCAACATCTTCACTGATATGTCCCCTAGAGCAAGGGACATAAAGGAAAGAATAAACAAATGGGATCTCATCAAATTAAAAAGCTTCTGCATGGCTAAAGAAAACAGCATTAAAATGAAAAGAGAACCAACTATATGGGAAAACACATTTGCCAGTGAGACCTCGGACAAGGGTTTGATCTCCAAAATATACAAAGAACTCATATGACTCCACTCCAGGAAGACAAAAAATCCAATTAAAAAATGGGCAAAAGACTTGAACAGGCACTTCTCCAAGGAGGACATACAGAGGGCCCAGGGACATATGAAAAGATGCTCAGCATCACTAGTCATCAGAGAGATGCAAATTAAAACCACCATGAGATACCACTTAACACCAGTCAGAATGGCCATCATAAACACATCGACAAACAAGTGTTAGAGAGGATGTGGAGAAAAGGGAACCCTAGTGCACTGTTGGTGGGATTGCAGACTGGTGCAGCCACTGTGGAAAACAGTATAGAATTTCCTCAGAAAACTGAAAATGGAACTGCCTTTTGACCCAGCAATTCCACTGTTGGGATTATACCCTAAGAACCCTGAAACACCAATCCAAAAGAACCTATGCACCCCAATGTTTATAGCAGTGCAATTTACAATAGCCAAGTGCTGGAAGCAACCTAAGTGCCCATCAGTCAATGAGTGGGTCAAAAAATAACGGTACATTTACACAATGGAATTCTACGCAGCAGAGAGAAGGGAGATCCTACCCTTTGCAACAGCATTGATGGAACTACAGAGCATTATGCTAAGTGAAATAAGCCAGGCGGTGAGGGACAAGTACCATATGATCTCACCTTTAACTGGAACATAATCAACAAAAGAAAAAAGCAAACAAAATATAACCCAGAGACATTGAAATTAAGAACAATCTAAGAATAGTCAGGGGAGGGGGGAGGGGGCAGAGGGGGGAAGGGTTTTCAAGAACCACTGTAAAGGACACATGGACAAAAACAAGGGGGAAGATGGGAGCAAGGGAGGGAGGTGGGATTGGGTGGGGTGGGGGGAGTGATGGGAGGAAAATGCAGACAACTGTAATTGAACAATAAAGTAATTTTTTAAAAAAGAGATAACATGTTCACATTGCAATGCTGCTCTAGTCACTGAGGCAAACCTTATCTAAAACGTTTCTGCAAAGTCATGCACGGGGCAGTCTACTGGAAGGAGCCCTGGCTGCAATGCAGGAGGCTGGGGTTCTAGTGCATTCCTTTCATCAGACTCATAAGGGAGTTATTTCATCTCTCTGAACCTCGTCCCTACCTCCGAGAGCTGACACAGTTGAACAAGACTCTGAAGCATGCCTTCTGGCATTGCAGCGGGGGGATTCTTCAACATGAGTCACAGTGCCCAGTGCAGAAAGGGAGACCTGCCACTTTGGCATTTCCAGATAAGCAGCTCTAGGTTAATGCTGGTTCACCCATAACCTCCACTTTGCTTAATTGTAACATGCACAAGAGGAAATTACACTGTGAAACGCACACTGACAGATTTAGAGACAAAAGTTATTTTCTGTAGGTGTGGTTTGTTTCAGCAAGAGATTAAAATGAATGCTATCAATTTGGTAAATGCACTAAGAAGCCCGGAAATTGGTGCTTGACCACATTTCTGGTCTTCTGAGAAACTTCCAGTTGAATACACTCAGAGCAATTCCACAGAAATGCTGAGGATTTTAGCTCATCTCCTTGTTTGGAATGAATTTTGTAAGCAGTGCATATGCATTCGTGGAGGGTTTTGTCATGCTGGTACACTATCAGGGTGACAGGAGAGCTGGCTCCCAGGCAGTCACCTAGATGAACAGGCAACAGAGCCCAGTAGTGAGGGGCAGACCGCGGTAGGTCCCCACTCTAGCCTCGCTGCTCAAGAGCTGTGTGTCCGGGACACGTTGCTTTCTTTAACTGCTCTGTGCTTTGGTTTCCCCTTCTGGCAACCACTGATAATAAAAATGTCGATCTCAATAGGTTGTTCTGAGCATAAAATGAGCTAAGATCTCCTAACTGCTTAGGAGAGGTGTCAGTGTTGGGTATTATTATTATTATTCCAATCAAAATCAGTCAGCATCAGGGAAACTGACAATGTGTGTATACACATGTGTATGTGACTGTGTGTGCATGAACATGTGTCCCTGCTAATTGAATATGGGCAATGAGTTCTGTTACACAGCCAGTACCTCATTCACTTCAGTTAAGCCAGTGAGTGCCTGCCTCTACAAAAGAACATATCAGAGGTGGGTGAGGGTGAAAGCTCATTGATTCTTTTGTTTATTGAGAATCATGTACTGGGGCATTCCTGGAAAAGCTGAATGGGGCCTCGTGCCTGCCCTGGACTGTGTGCTCATGCATTTGCTCCTTCACTTAGTGCACCTTTGCTCACCAGGGGCCAGGAGCTAAGCAAGGCCCTTGTAAGTCAGTGTGAGGTGAGAAGCACCAGGTAAGTTGGCATGATGATGTGTAACTGTCATGCAAAAAGCCAGATAAAGGAGAGGAGACCCACACCCCACTGCAGGGAGATGGAAACACTTCCTGAAAGAGGTGGATTTGACCAGTTTTGAAAGATGGGTGAGCATTCCATAGACAGATTAGAAGATGCCAAATGGAAGGACCTGCCTAGCAAAGACACAAAGGTCAGAGGTCAGTGATCGAGTGGTCCAAGAAGCTGCAAGGCCTGGAAGGAGCTTGCCAGGATGCAGGGTGTACGGAGTCTGTCTGGGAGGGTGGGCCGGAAGGCCAACCAGACACAAGTTCAGGCTTGAGGGCCCAGACTGGCCAAACCAACCAGGCTTGTAGGTTATGTAGACAGGCAGCGGCATAGCTGGCTTGGGGAACATGATCTACAAAAGTGACACCTTGTTTTAAACGTGTTTTTACACAAACCATGACACATTAAGAATCAGTGTGGCAAGTGGTTGAAGGCCTAGACTCAGAGTTGGGGGCCCTGGGTTCCACAAGTCTCTACCACGTGGCAGACAACCCTGTGTAAGTCACAAAAAACACCAGTGCCTCAGTTTCCTCTTGGGAAAACAGTACAACAGTGACAACTGGTGTGCACCTTGTGCACACTTTAGGGCATCTGTTGACTCTGCTGCCATGCAGAGGAGCTGACGCATCGAACAGCATGCCCAGCATGTTGCGCTGCATCCTGGCACCTCATCAGGTGCTCCATACACAGTAGTTCCTGCCCTAGGGTTTAGACCTCTTTCAGAATTTTCAGCTCTGGGAAAGTAAACCAACTTTGTGCACCAAGATTTCACCTTCACAGGGACACATCTCTTGAATTCAGGGAGCTTTGGGGAGGCATAAGTCTCTGGGGGCCCCTGCCCTAGCAGTTGGCACATGCGTTCATCCTCTAGCTGGTGGGCATCACCCATTTTAAGGCATTTCACTGTTGTGCCCTCCCATGAGGAGGCGAGAGGTTTTGGAACCAAGAATTGGACCTAGACTGCCTGCACTGGGCAGTTGCGCTCAGGAGGTCAGTGCCATCCCGGGCAGCTGCACTCGGGGAGCATTGGCCACATGTGGCGTGTAGCTCGGCTCCAGACTGCACATCTCTGACCTGGCCTTGACAGGGTTACCTGAGGCTGAGGCCCACGTGTTTTCACTTGGCCCTTTTGCTCCCCGCCCTCTGTGGGATATTCCCAGTGCAGGATGCCTGCTGCCTACTGCCCCTGCTACTTAGGACTTTCTTCCTAATCTGCAAGAAGAGAACTCCCAACTGCTCAAGTCCCATTTTGTGTCCCTACCCAGGTCCCTGTGCCTCTGCTACCCTGAGCCTCCACTGCTTGCTCAGGGGTAAAAGGCACGTGATGGACAATGCCCACGAAGCTGGGGGATGCTCTTGTCACCTTGGGGGACGGCAGTCAGCTGGGAAACACAGAGCCTCCTTTACTCCCCCAGTCCTTGCCTACCATGCCTTCCTCCCCTTGCTCTTGCAGTTCTGGGGTGTGCCTCCCCAGAACACCTGAGCACAGGAGCTGACACTCAGGCTCCGACTTCTAGGAGTCCTGGACTCAGCCCACCTTTTTCTTTCTTCCAGAAACCATAGAAGGGTAAAATAAAGCAAAATTCTCAAAAATGGGCTTCCTCATAATACATACACCTCACTGAAAGTGGTGAACAGAGAAACTGCTATCTAAATCTTGCAGAGAAGTGAATGTCCATATTTCTCTTGTCTCTCACAGAACTGTGAATACCAGTCCTGACCCGGAAGTGTCATCGACTCCATATGGCAGTGACGTTTTTCAGTTTCTTGTCAGGTGCGAATGTAGCTGTATGCAGGCCAGCTGAGAGCAAACCCCAGGTCTGGGGCCAGCGTTAGGGACGTCCTCTTCAGCACTCTATTTTGGGTATAATATGCACTTGTTAACTTTATTGGAGACTAGTCAAAAATGTCGATTTTTTAAAAAGATTTTATTTATTTTTAGAGTGAGGGGAAGGGAAGGAGAAAGAGAGGGGGAGAAACACTGATGTCTGCGAATGATACATCAATCAGTTGCCTCTCTTACACACCCAACTGGGGACCTGGCCCGCAAGCCAGGCATGTGCCCTGACTGGGAATCGAACCGGCGACCTTTGGGTTTGCAGGCTGGCACTCGATCCACTAAGCCACAGCAGCCAGGGCAAAATGTTGATTTTTCTGTGATAAAAGGGAAACATTTTAAAGTGTAGAGTAGAAAAGAAGACTCCTGTTACTGAAAAAAAATCTGTTTTACTATTGAATACTTTACTATTGAACATTGAAGAGTTTTCTTTTTCAGGAAAAATTTAATCATTTACTTAACAGTGAAACAATAAAGCCTTCAGATTTAAATAGGAAAATAAACAAGAACATCTATTATTTGACATCAGCAATGAACAATGAGACAGAAAAAAGAATTATCACTATTAGAAGGAAGATATGACTCAATATGTTCATTTATCTAAAGTAACAGGACAACTACAGCTTTTAGAAATAATAGGAGAACTATTATTCTGTTCTGGTAATGTAGCTAGACAAAATGTTAGTATTTAGAAACAACGGTCTTCCTACGTACATGAGGCATTTACAATAAGAGGCTACGGACGTGCACTCTGCCTCCTGCTGCTGGGGCTGCAGGCAATCTTCCGAGACTTCCTGGGCTTCACTTTGTTCAGCTGTAAAATTGGGTCGATGACCCTGTTCCGTCAGAGGTTTTGATGGGGACACCATGCATGGAGGTCACTGCAGTGTGACTCACTCAATACCTAAACTCCCCCTCTAGTCCATCCTCACCTACACTAACCTTTGCAGGTGTCGCGCACTTTTGTGGGCTACCTTGGACTTAGTGTGTGTGATATTTGTCACAATTCTGGCCAAAGAGATGCAAGAGGTCACAGGTGGCCCTTATTGTACTTTCCTCCTGCCTTAAAAATGAATGTAATGCTGGAACTAAAGTACCCATCTGGCCATGAGGGAACGGTCAGGGTTGGCAAGTGCTTACCTAAACCTGAGCTTCTGGAACATGAGAAAAACAAATCCAGACTTGTTGAAGCTATTGCTGGACAAGTATTTTGTGACTTAAAGATGATCCTTTGTACCTGAGTAACATGCAAAGCATGACATAAATAACATTTCTGGTGCCTATGAAGTGCTTAACAAGTGTTACTGTATTTTAAAATATTATCCTTAAGTATATTTAAAATATAACTGGGAAAAGTGTCTTATTCATGATTTTAAAAAACATTTAAATGATTAATGCTACCTCAGCAAAATGGTGCGAGCCAATCTATGGAAACAAACTGTGAAACCCTGAGTGATGACAGAGCAGAAGACGTGTAAGTGAAGAGACCGAGCACTCGGTGGGTAGAAGAGTCAATATTGTAAAGATGATAATTACCCCCGTATTTACTGATAAGTATAATCCCATTTAATCAAAATTCCGGTGGATATTTTGAAAACTTGATGTGTTGATTCTCATTTTCAACTGGAAGAATAAATATTCCAAAACTAACTGAATTGGCTTTGAAAGAGAAGAATATATGAGGTGAACCTATTTGATTTATTCAACCAGACATTGGATGTTAGATGTTGAGACAATGTGACAATGTGACGTCTTTGAAAGGCAAATGGACTGATGTAATGGAACTAAAATTCTACACTTACATGTAAGTGTAAAATCGTATTTGATAAACACAGTTGTGCACTGTTTAACGACAGGGATACATACGTTCTGGGAGATGCTTCTTTAGGCGGTTTTGTCGTCATGCGAACATCACAGGTGCACTTACGTAAGCCTGGGTGGCGTAGCCTACTGCACAGCCGGGCTATGTGGTCTAGCAGCCAGGGGCGTCCAACCTGTGGCCCCCTGGGCCACATGCAGCCCAGGGTGGCTGTGAATTCGGCCCAACACAATATCATAAATTTACTTAAAACATTATGAGATTTTTTTGTGATTACGTGTCACGATGTATTTAAGGTGTGGCCCAAGACAACTCTTCTTCTTCCAGTGTGGCCCAGAGACACCAAAAGTTTGGACACCCTGGATTGCTCCTGGTCTATGTACCTGCACAGCAAGTTACTGTCCTGAAAACTGTAGGCAACTGTAACATGATGGTCAGTATTTATGTGTCTAAACATACCTAAACATAGAAAAGATACATTGAAAATGTGATATAAAGTATTTTTTAAATGCCACACCTGTATAGGGCACTTACCACGAATGGAGCATGCAGGACTGGAGGCTACTCTGGGTGAGTCAGTGAGTGGTGCGTGAACGTGAAGGCCTAGAACAACTGTACACAACTTTAGTCCTGGTACACTTAGCTTACAATGCATTTATAAAACAACACAAGATGAAATCAAACACAAGAAAATGATGCCATCAAGAAATGTGGTAAACATGAGATGAACTTGCTGCTGGCAGAGCATGGCATACTGAAATACAGCAGACTTTTTGAGAAATAAGTAAAGGGTACACTCTAAAATAATGATAAAAAGTATACTATTGTAAATGCATAAACTAGCAACATAGTAATTTATTATCATTATCACGTAGCACGTGCTGTGCATAATTGTATGTGCTGTACTTTTATGTGACTCCAATGTAGTAGGTTTATTTATATATATATTATATTGATTGATTTTAGAGGGAGAGAAGAACAGAGAGAGAGAGAGAAGCATCCATCTGGTGCTCCACCCACCTATGCATTCCCTTGTTGACTTTTGTACGTGCCCTAACTGGGGATCGAACCCACAACCTTGGTTCATTGGGATGATGCTCTAACCAACTGAGTTATCCAGCTAGGTCCAGATTTGTTTACACCAGCATCACCACAAACATGTGAGTAGTGTGTTCTATTATGCAGTTATGATGGCTATGAAGTCACTAGGTGATAGGAATATTTTAGCTCATTTATAATCTATGGAACCACCAGCATATATATGGGTGGTCCATTATTGACTGAAACATGTAAATCAAACATCATATTGGTCAGGGTTGAGTGCCGGAAATAGAAGTTGCTCTGGGTTTTGGACAGAGGTGACTTAATGTAGGCCCAAAGATGTTTACTACACTGTTGGAAGGGCTACAACAGCACCTAGGCTGGATCTCCTGGACTGACTCAGCATAAACAGAACTGACTCATTGAGGAGCCAGTGAAGCTCACATAGACACTGCCACTGAAGCTACACTAGAAATCAGAAGCTCTTGCTTTTGCGACTGCCTATCACGTTTAGGAAAATGGGCCACGGTGTCCAGAGCAATGTTCTGGGAATAGGATCACATTAAGAAGCCTGCACCTTTGCTTCTTGCTTCCCAGAGAGCTGGCAGACAGCAAAGCACTGGTGCAAGTCAGTCTCACATTTTCTGGGCTCCCTTGATAACGGCAACATTCAAGGGCCATGGGAAGATGATTCACTTCTGCCTTCCAGGATCTCTCATGAGTGCATCTAAATAATAGAACGTAATTTGCTTCTAGAACCCCAGCTTTCCAATCTCCCCAAATAGAAGCCAGATAAAACGGACGTTGAGAGAACTGGTCCAAAGTATCTACTCATGATGGGAAAGTGCATCATATTGGGATCCTTGACTAGACCCTCACCTCATTCCAAACATACAAATATTCATTCCCACGTGATGAAAGACTTAAGTGTTGAAATTACACATGAAATTACTAAAGCAGGATATGAGTGAAGAGATCTATAATCTTGGGATTAGGGCATAACATGAAACCCAGAGGTTCTAAAAAAAAGAATAACACATTTAATTAAGTAAAAATCAAGCAGATTTTGTTTGATAAAGGACACCCCCAAACAAACTTAAAAAACAAAAAGTTGGGGAAAATATTTATAATTTTTATTCTAGATAAAAGGTTAAGATTCATAATATGTTGAGTTCTTACAAATCCACAGAAAAAGATCAACATCCAATAGTAAAACAGACAGAATATGAGTCACTAATTTTTTAAAAAATCAAATGAAAGTGACTTTGAAGCACATGGAATCACGAGTACTTAATTAATAAGGAAGAAAATAAAATTTAAAATGAGATTTTTTTTTTACTTATTCATCTGGCAATGCTGTAGAGTGATCACAATCACTGTTGGCAAGGGTGTTAGGGAGAAGGAGTGTGAATGGATACAAACTTTACGTGTCAAATGCTAAAATGTCCTTACCATTTAACCTGCAATTACACTTCCTAGAATTTGTCTCACAGAGCTAGCAATACACTTCTCAGAATCTGTCCCACAGAAATAATCACACAAGTGAGTAGAGGAACATGCCACAAGGATGTTAACTTTACTGTTTTTTGTAAGAGGAAATGTTGGAAACATTTAGTACCCATTAGCAGGTCATTAGTTAAATAAAAGATGATATATCCATACAATGGAATACTAAGCAGCCTCTAAAAAGAAGTAGCTCTATTTATATTGGTGTTGAAACATGGCAATTATATAGTAAATCTAAAGTAGCTCTGTATAGGTAACATGATCTCGCTTGTTTCTAAAGACAAAAAATGTGCATTATACATTCAGAAAATCTGAAAAGATGCACACCCATTTGCTGATGGTGTTCACAGGAGTAGTGGGCAGTGTGGGGAGAACTTTCACTTTTCTACTATTTGTACTTTTTCAAGGTTTAAAATCATTTGACAACAGGTATCCATACGACAAAAAGCTTGTATTTTTAAACATGGAGATCTGTAAGCACATATATGCCCGATGAATCTATGTGATGTATAAGCCTGACAGCAAGGTAAGTGCAACTTAAAGCCAAAGGACCTTAGCGCCCAAGTGATAGACACAGAAATGGGCTCAAACCCCATGAGTCCCAAACCTAACTGGAAGGAATTGCATTATTTCCTGAGGCCCTACTTCTGAATGGTAAAACCACAATGAAAGCGTGCACCGGCATCCTAAAGTTGCATTGCTCCTTCCTCTAGAGAAGCTGCTGCCACCTGCTTAGGGAAATTAACTTTCGTTGCCAAGCTTGCTGTGTCTGTGTGCAGAATTTCTCTCCTGCTTAGCACCTGCAGTTACAGCCTCTGGACTTGTTGTCTGCCTCTTGCCGGCCAGATCTGCGTATTATGTTTTTGATTAAACTTAGTCATTTTATCTTAGCTTGTTGCTTGCCCATGCAAGCTGTCGTAATTAGCCCATTGCTGTAATTTCCTGAATACAATCATAGATATTATATTGCTTAAAAATTTACTTTGAAACTTGTACTTGAACCTTCCTTCTCAACCCGGCCTCATTTATAAGTCTATTCTTTAATTCTCTCTTACAAATTATTCAGTATCCAATATATTTAAATTATTTTTTATTGATGTTTGAATACAGTTGTCTCCATTTTCCCACCACCACTTTCCCCCTCTCTACCCACGCCCACCTCCCACCTTCAATCCTACCCTACATTGGCTCCATCTATAGGTCCCTCAATGATGTTCATTTACCTCCCTTTCCCTTCTTTCCCATGTTACTTTCCTGTCCTCTCCCCTCTGGTTACTGTCAGTTTGTTGTCAATTTCAATGTCTCCTGCTATATTTTGCTTGCTAGTTAGTTTTGTTGATTAGGTTCCACTTATAGGTGAGATCATATGCTATTTGTCTTTCACTGCCTGGCTTATTTCACTTAGCATAATGCTCTCCAGTTCCATCCAAGTTGTCATGAAGAGTAGGAGCTCCTTCTTTCCTTTCCACTGCAAAGTATTACATTGTGTAAATGTACCATAGTTTATTGACCCACTCATTTATTGATGGGCACCTAGGCTGCTTCCAACTCTTGGCTATTGTAAATAGTGCTGCTATAAACATTGGGGTGCACATATTCTTTTCAATTAGTGTTTCGGGATTCTTAGTGTATAAACCCAGCAGTGGAATTGCTGGGTCAAAAGGCAATTTCATTTTTAGTTTCTTGAGAAAACTCCATACTGTTTTCCACAGTGGCTGGACCAGCCTGCATTCCCACCAACAGTGCACTAGGGTTCCCTTTTCTCTACCACCCACCAGCATTCATTTGTTGACTTGTTTGTGATGGCCATTCTGACTGGTGTTAAGAGGTATCTCATTGTGGTTTTAATTTGCATCTCTCTGATGGCTAGTGATAGGGAGCATCTTTTCATATATCTCTGGGCCCTCTGTATGTCCTCCTTGGAGAAGTGTCTGTTCAGGTCCTTTGCTCATTTTTTAATTGGATTGTTTGTCTTCCTGGTGTGGAGTCATGTGAGTTCTTTATATTTTGGAGATCAAACCCTTGTCCAAGATATCATTGGCAAATATATTTTCCCATACAGTTGCTTCCCTTTTCATTTTGCTAATGCTTTCTTTAGCCATGTAGAAGCTTTTTATTTTGATGAAGTCCCATTTGTTTATTCTTTCCTTTATGTCTCTTGTTCTAGGGGACATATCAGTAAAAATATTGCTGTGTGGAATATCTGAGATTTTCCTGCCTATGTTCTCTAAGACTTTTATGGTATCATGACTTATATTTAAGATTTTATCCATCTTGAGTCTATTTGTGTATGGTGGTAGAGTTTCATTTTATTGCATGTAGCTGTCCAGATCTCCCAACACCATTTGCTGAAGAGGCTACCTTGATTCCATTTTATGTTTCTGCCCCCTTTGTTGAATATTAATTGACCATAGAGACTTGAGTTTACTTCTGGGCTCTCTATTCTATTCCATTGATCTATGTGTCTGTTCTTATGGCAGTACCTTACTGTTTTGATTATCGTGGCCTTGTAATATTGTTTGATGTCAGGTATGGTGATCCCACCTACTTTGTTCTTCTTTCTCAAAATTACTACAGCAATTTTGGGTAGTTTATAGTTCCATATAAATTTTTGAAGTGTTTGTTCTATATCTGTGAAATATGTCATTGGTACTTTAATAGGGATTGCATTGAATCTATAAATTGCTTTCAGTTTTATAGACATTTTAATGGTGTTAATTCTTCCAGTCCATGAACATAGTATATGCTTCCATTTATTTGTATCTTCCTTAATTTCTTTCTTCAGTGTTGTGTAGTTTTCTGAGTACAGGTCTTTTATCTCCTTGGTTAGATTTATTCTGAAGTATTTTATTTTTCTTGTTGCTATAGTAAATGGGATTTTTTTCCCTTATTTCTCTTTCTGATATTTCATTGTTGGTGTACAAAAATGCCTTAGATTTCTGAATATTGACTTTGTATCCCACTGTTTTGCCAAATTCACTTATTAGATTGAGTAGTATTCTGGTGGAGTCTATAGGGTTTTCTAGGTACACTATCGTGTCATGTGCAAACAATGACAGTTTTACTTCCTCCTTTCCAATTTGGATGCCTTTTATTTTTCTTGCCTGATTGCTGTGGCTAGGACTTCCAATACTATGTTGAATGGACATGATGAAAGTGGACATCCTTGTCTTGTTCATGATCTTAGTGGGAAAGCTCTAAGTTTTTGCACATTGGGTATGATGTTGGCTGTAGGTTTCTCATATATGACCTTCATTATGTTGAGGAATGCTCCCTCTATTCCCATTTTGCTGAATGTTTTTATGATAACTGGGTGCTGTACCTTATCAAATGCTTTTTCTGCATCTATTAATATGATCATATGATTTTTGTCTTTCCTTTTATTTATGTGATGTATTACATTTATTGATTTGCAAATATTGTACCATCTTGCATCCCTGGGATGAATCCCACTTGGTCATGGTGTATAATCTTTTTAATGTATTGCTGGATGCAGTTTGCCAATATTTTGTTGAGGATTTTAGCATCTATGTTCATCAGCAATATTGGCCTGCAGTATTTTCTTTGTTGTGTCTTTATCTGGTTTTGGGATTAGGATGATGCTGGCTTCATAAAAAGAGTTTGGGAGTCATCTCTCTCTTGTTATTTTTGGAAAAGTCTGTGAAGGTTAGCTCTTACATAAATATTTTGTAAAATTCTCCTGTGGAACTGTCAGGTCCAGGGCTTTTGTGTGCTGTGAGGTTTTTGATTACTGCTTCGATTTTGTCAGCTGTTATTGGTCTGTTCAGGCTTCCTGCTTCTTCTTCATTCAGGTTTGGAAGATTATATTTTTCTAGAAATTTGTTCATTTCAAATTTTTTGGTTTCTAGGTTTTCAAATTTCTTGGCATATAGTCCTTCATAGTAATTTCTTACAATCCTTTGTATTTGTGTGGTGTCGGTTGTAATTTCTCCTCATTCATTTCTGATTGTGTTTATTTGGGTCCTCTCTCTTTTTTTCTTGATGAGTTTGCTTAAAGGCTTGTCGATTTTATTTATCTTTTCAAAGAACCAGCTCCTGGATTTATTGATCCTTAGAATTGTTTCTCTAGTCTCTGTGTTTTAATTCTGCTCTGATCTTGGTTATTTCCTTCCTTCTACTTGCTCAGGGGTGTCTTTGTTGTTGTTCTTTGAGTTCTTGTAGGTGTAGGGT